>CM046036.1:60361313-60641313 GCA_025215565.1 Flaveria ramosissima | reverse complement strand
CGATGTTATGTAAGCAAGGTAACCTATTAATGGGTAAATAAAGCCTTTTATTACTATTAGAACACTAGATAAGATTTAAACAGCCTAATTGAGACCAAAAATAATATTGAATGACTTAATTGTAACAAATAGATAAACCTGGCTACTCTTTTATAAATTTTTTTATCATAACTACCCATCTAACTTTCATTGTTAGTATTATTATTAAAAATTTTATTGTCTATGGTTTTATAACCAAGTGACATAAAAGATTGTCGTTATAAATACTGTATGGGTTCAAATATCGTAAGTGTAAATTAGATGTTATTAAGAAGTACAAGAAATTGTTGTTCAAAAAACTATATTTTTTATTATATTTCATAAATTTTCCCTAAATGGCTTGCTGTTAAACCAACTTTTGATTATTTAGTACTATTTTTTTCTTGAATGATTATATATTATGTTACACATCTTAAACAATAAATTATTTACACTTATCCGTCATAGTTGGGTATTGAACCGTTGATTTTAAAAAGAAATGCATACATTACCTTTGAATGGATTTTATCATCGAACCCAATCCCTTCGTCCGAATTATTTACTTCTACTCCCTAGTCGAGCAAAGGTGGTTTATTATTTTATAAAGATGAATTTTTTTATTGCTATTTAGATCAAACTTTATTTTTAAATAAATTCCTTATATGTAAAAAACATAATAATATTTGTTCAATTAGAGAATAAGTGAATAACTTCAACTTCAGTCGTCGTATGGTATTATAAATATTAAAAACCGTTTTATTATTGTTATTGTTAAACTAATATTAAGTTGTGAGTATTGATGATAATTAATAATTTTAAAGGTGTTATTGTAGGAAGGAAAAGACATCAAACTTTGCACGACCTTCCCTTTCCTTTTTATCAAAAGTCAAAAGTATGGTGCAATAATTAATATTGACCATTATCGTTTCTTTCTTTCTTTTTTTTTTCTTTTCTCTTTTTTTCAATAGGAGTATTCACGTAAATTAGAATAACCTTTTACATACATATTTAATATTAGATATATTAAATAACTAAGTAAATGTTCATTGTACCAAATTAATCTATATTTTAACTTAGTTTCATCAACCATTTAAGAACTAAGAAAGCATTAATTGGGTGAAAATTAGTCAATAAACACTACTTGTCTATCAATCCAATTTGTTAAAACAAATTCCAATTTGTTAAAACAAATTGATTTTATAAGGTTTTACAATTCATAACGTTATACTTTAATAAAAGAATTCTATTGATACCTTATACAAACTTTTTGAATATCATCTATATCTAATCTAAACTTAAAGTATCATATTTTTCCTTATAAACTAGTTAAAATATAATATTTACCCATTTCATTAGATCCATTAAAAAAATAGAGTTTTATCCTTATTTCTCTAAACTCAAAAGTTTCATATTTACCAATATTTAACCTTAGAATTTTATATATACTTATGATCTATTTTTATCTTGAAATGTAAAATTTACCCATTTCATCAAAATATGATATTTACCCATAATTTGACAACCAACATATTTTTTTTTCTTTTTTCTTACTATCAATGTCTGATATTCGACATCTAAATATGAAATATGCCTTGATTTCCAATAAAAGATCTCATAGTTAACATTATTCAAAACAAGTTTCATCACTTGTAAAAACAAATATATGATTTAGATGAGTAGATCAATGGTTTTTTCTTTTCATATAGGTTTCTATTTGAATAATCTTGTAGAAACATTTGGATTGTTTCTTCAGCTTAATCATTTTAACATTTTGATGTTCACTCTGTGTTGTTTTAGTTTGATCTTTTGACGTTTCTGCTATATTGTTGTACAAATTGGACACCTATGGTGTTAACATACAAGATTAATATAAATATTTAAAAACCAATGATACTTATCCCAACTGGTTAAGGTTACGTACCTATGACATGTAAATATTGGGAGGTCATGGATTCAAGTCTCTCTCTGAGTAAAAAAGCTCAGAGTTGAGTCAAGGGGGTTTTCTCAGCAATGGGTTTTCTCCTGAGGGGGTTGGGGGTGCGGTCCCGGCTGAGAAACGAATAGGTGGACCCGATTAAGATAACACCTATTCTCCGAATCAATGTCGCACATTTGTCGTTCAAAAAAAAATATAAATATCTAAAAGGAGTGTTAGAAAGTTAGTAGCTTGTAACTAAAAGGGTAACTTTATAAAAATAGTAATCAAGTTTTGAAATTGTTCTAATTAGATCACTCATAAAAAAATTTTGTTCCAATCAGGTCACTTGTAAAATTTTTGTTCCAATCAAATCACTAAAGTTTCAGGATTGTTCTAATTAGGTCATTCATAAGTTGCAAAAAATTAAAAAAAAATTGAAGTTTTTCAAAAAAACAATAATTATACAAAAATTGAATTATTTTTAAAAATTAATGAATTATTTAAAGCAATTAAAAAAATATGAGTGACCTGATTATAACACTCTTAAACTTTAATGACTTGATTGGAACAAATAAAAATACTAATGACCCAATTGGAACACTCTTAAAACTTTAGTGACTTATTTAGAACAAATAAAAATATAAATCACCTAATTAAAATACTGTTAAAATTTAATTACTATTATGTGAAGTTTTCCCTAACTAAAAAGTTATCACTTTTCACATTCACGTTAAAAAGAGCAATATTTGAGCTTTCCAAACACAAATTTTTAAGCTTTAAAGAAATAATGTAAACTAAATTGTCATTTTTTAATTTGATTTAATTAAACAAGTAAATGTGACATTATATATATTACTAATTACCAACTTTAATATGCTTAAGATGTTGCGCATTATGTTTAGTGGGTTGTACTCAACTTTGTATTTTTCTTAATCCTTATTTTTTATTTTAATTCAATAATTTTACATATTTTTTAATTTAACCTCAACATTATTTTTACTTTCAACATTTCCCCCTATACTTTTTATATCATTTAAATTTTTTGTTTTAGGTCTCGGTCTAAATTTTACGAGTTAACTCACAACAGCATGCGTGTGTGGTTCAATGTTTTCACCCTTATTTTTTCCCGTTTAACGACCATTCGCAACACACTGGTTCTATATCAACGTAGTTATTATTTTATATGTTTTACGTTTTGCCTACATGGTTCAACGTTTTTATGCCTACTTTTCGTTCGTTTTTATGCTTTTTTAATACGGGTTTTTTTTTGGTTTAAATGGTCACTAACTATAGTGTATCTTTAGTGCTACTTGACAGAGTTTTACGCCCCCCGCTGCAACGCAGGGAGCATAATACTAGTTTTAACTAGCTTTTAAAAGTATATATATGAAACTATGTTTAGTAAACTCTTGTATTATACGGATATAATAAAAATAAAATTTTATTAATATAAAATAATATTCTATGATAAGATATAACTAAAATTAAATATGAGTAAGGATTATAAGTAAACAATAATACTAACTTTTTAAACTTTTGTTTTTAAACTATTTTTATAAAAAATAAATTAAATACTTTGTTTCAAACAAACCTTTTAAAAATGTGTCCTTTTTAAATATTTTCTTACTATAACTTCTATTTTTAATTGTTTTTTTTTGTTTATAAAATTTTTACTTTCTAAAAACACCCATTTTAAAATATTTTTTATTTTTAAAAGAGTTTGATGTTTTAGACAAAAGTTATTATAAAAATTTGTTTCTTTGAAATAACATTAATAAAAAGATTTTTTGTTTAATTTATAAAAAAATTACTTTTAGTCTAAAAAAGAATTAAATAATTTTGTTTAATTTATAAAAAATTACTTTTAGTCTAAAAAAGAATTAAATAAAATAATTATTAATTAATGTAGTAATTAATAGGAGAGAGAAGCGCACAAATTTTGATAATAATGAATGTGATAGTGACACGTGTCACTTTTAGTTACCTTTTTATTATAATAAGAAGATTTTAAATTTGTGTTGGGCAATATGATATTTCACAAGTTTATAAAAACATATATGACTTTCTTCCTAATTTTATCATACAATAACTTATTTAAAATGGTTTTAATAATATATCATAAACAAAATTAACACGACAGTATACAAAAGTTTATGTGAATACTTACGTACAAAGATAATATTGATTAGAATGTAAGAAATAATTATGATTTTCTATTATACTTCCTTGTAAAAGTATTTAAGTGCATCTTACATAAATTATTATTCTTTCTAGTTTACCTTTAATATTCTTTTCTTTTCAAGGCGAATTTAATTAGAACTAAACACCTACTAGCAAAATTATAGGGCTGCATTGTAACAACATTATAGGACATTTATAATTACGGTTCTTTAAATAGCTCGACGCTCGAAACTCGTTCGTAAAAAGCTTGAAAAATTGTTCGTTCAATTTTTGCTCGGTTGTAAACGAGCCAAGCCGCTCGTTTCGGTTTGTTGACTTTAAAGCCGAGAGAAATTTCCGAATTGATGGAGCACGCTGGAGTTGCCAATGGCACCATGAAGTAAAAAGATGGTTCGTTGACTCCTTAGGGACATGACACATTATACAATACGGGATAACATTATCACACCTTGTTTAATAAGAACGTCTCATATCGGGATTCTTTTCTTTGTAGCCTTCCACATAAAACAGTTTATTTTTAATGGCATCCATGGTATCTGTTTAAAAGGATTATGATCCGTTGGTGGTCGATAAGATTTAATCAATATTCATATGGACTTAAGCGAAAGTTCAATCTTTCTCATTAGTCAAATGAATATCTTAGAGAAATAAGGATAATTTATGAAGTTCAAACCTCTCCAAATATGAAACTGGAGAGTTTTTTAGAACTCCAACATATGAAGGTTTAATTTCCCGCGGTTACTAATTTGTTCTCAATCAGGCAACATATCATTTTCTTGCTACTGAATAAAAGCTTGCCTAAAACAAGCTCGTTATCAAGCCAAAAGAATTTCTTTATCCCCTTTCGCAACTTGACCTTTTATTAAACGACTAATGTCGATGTTTTCTTTATAAAGATAGTTCTCCGTATTAATGATCACCCTCAAATACACCAATAACCAATGTTTTCAGAACCGGATCGGACGTCGAACCGGACGCCTTACTGGTTTGGTGGTCGGACCGGTTGGACCAGATTTAACTATATTTATATATGTAATTAAATATAAAAATTTATATATGATTTATATATGTATTTTATAGTTATATATAAAATCTAACTATATTTATATATCTAACGTACTAATTTATGGTTTAACACCCCGTTTTTACCCATTAAAAAAAAAAAAAAACACCAGAAACTGGTCCGATCCGGTCTCCAAAACATTGCCAATAACAGATTGTTTAATGAAAAAGAAAATAATGAGCCTCACCTTAAAAATTTTCCTTATACCCTCAAATTGGTTAATAAATGACATTGGAGCCTTAAACAAGAAAAAGTAGAGTTTGGTGGTTACACATATAACTTGATTTAATTAATTACATTCTTTGAACCTTTAAGGTGGTTAATAAAGGTAGATTAGAGGGTATATGAGCTGC
Source organism: Flaveria ramosissima (assembly GCA_025215565.1). Lineage (NCBI taxonomy): Eukaryota > Viridiplantae > Streptophyta > Magnoliopsida > Asterales > Asteraceae > Flaveria > Flaveria ramosissima. The sequence goes on along the minus strand of CM046036.1, from coordinate 60,635,780 downwards.
TCTGAAAAAGTCAAGGAATCAGGTTAATTTGTTTTTAGAGTTTGGCGGGTACACATTGTTAATCTGTAAAAATGATGAAGCTACCAAAAACTCAGTGATTCAACACATCGCTCTCAATTGCCGAATGATGTCAAGTGCTGATCCACTATCGATCAGCACATGCCAAGTGCTGAACCAATGCTGATAAGTACTAAAAGTGATGAAGTACTGATTGACTGCATACAAGCACTCAAACGAACGCTTTGTTGATCAATCATAACATTGGACAAGATTGTTTGTACCAAAGTCGTCTAAAGTTGTTTATTCTTAGTGTTTACCCTTTCATAGTATAAAACACCTCTCACTTGTATAGTTTAAGGGCAAGATTGTAAGTCCACTTGTTTTATCTGTCGATTGTATCAAGTGTTCTTAAAAGATTAATCAAGTGTATACTTTGAAAGAACATCTTCAAAGTATATGTGTGTTTGATAAGTAAAATACTTAACTTAGATTCCAAATTTGTTATATGTTGATCAACTTGAAAATTCTTATTAATTCGTTAACTTCGATCCAACAAGTGGTATCAGAGCTTTGGCTCTTGATTTGCTTGAAGTCACCTTTCAACAAATCACTTGTTTTCTTTCGATCATACTTTCAAACACACCTCTCCCTCATAACTTCCTTTCCCTCCAAAAATGACTACTATAGCTATTTCAAGTAAGCATGAGTTAGAAAATAGCACTCAAACCAAACCTTCCATGTTTACATCATATTACTATGATACTTGGAAAATTCGAATGAAAGATTTTCTAATAAATCAAGATCTAAGATCTGGCTCTCAATCCTAAATGGCCCATATATCCCTATGATCCAAGTCGCTAGTGAAGATGGAACTATGATTCCTAAGGATCCTACAAAGTACTCAGATGAATATTTGTAGAAGATGGATGTGATTTTAAGGCATTGTAGCTGATAAGGATGAGCATACCTAACAACATCATTCACAGCTTCAAGAATTTCACAACTACTCAAAAGTTATGGAAAGCATTGAAGGCCAAATTTGAAGGAACTAAAGACATGAATGAGAACTAGATAGATGTCTTAAAGTAGAAGTTTGAAAACTTTGGTTTCCGAAGGGGAGAAAACATGACAGAAACATATCTTAGATATGTTGAACTGCTAGACTCTCCGAACGAAGCTAGAGTGAAGATGGAGAATAGTGATATTCTCAAAAAATTGTTGAGATCACTTCTGAATACATGAGCAGTTTACAATATGTCCATCAGAATAACTGAGAATCTAAAGACAATAACTCTTGAGAAGCTATATGGCATTCTTAATGCCTACTACATGGAGATGGATGTTGATGAAGAATCACTCGGCTGATCATCAAACTCCTCAAAGTCATCAGCACTTATGGCACCCATCCAAAAATCCTACCACTCCCATGTTTATCAAGCTCCAATGATGACTCACCAAGAACCTGTGATCACATATCCAGAATCTCCAATTATTGAATCTTAGTCCTCACCATCATTTAACAAATAGAATTAATAGTTCTTAACATCTTTCTCATCAAACTACTTATCAAGCTCAGTGGTTGTTAGTAAGCAGGCTAAAATCTTCTAACTTTTTGAAGAAGATCTTGAATACATCCATCCATATGATCTTAAAGAGATGAACATCAACTATCAAGTAGCCATGATCTTTTTCTGGGCTAAACATTTTCAGCAGATAACTGGAAGAAAGTTCTTAAGGAAGAGAATATCAAGATTTGGGTTTGATAAGAGCAAAGTGAGGTGTTTTAACTGTTACCAGCTGGGACACTTTTCCAAAGAATGCAAAGCACCTTATACAAATCCATCTCTCCCAAACTCATCAAACTTCAAACACCTTTAACTATCAAAGCCCTTCTACTTCTACCAGCCAAAGACATACATCATATGTGCATCAGGGGAAGAGGTGATTAACTAGAGCTTTCAAGTAGAGGATATCACTCCCATCAACAATGCACTAATGGCCAGAAGCTCAATCTCCTCACCTCAGGTAACTCCTAAACCTTGTTGTACACTTGAGTGCATTGCTAAGGTAAACTTGCATAAAAATCACAATCAGGATCTTATGAAAGATATGGATTTAATTAACATTCTTAAAACTGATTTTAAGATAAATGCTCAATCTCAAAAAGAAAAGATAATAGAGTTAGAAAAGATTGTTTTACAACTAAAACATGAACAAACTAACTTGGAGACCCGGATTGATGATTTATTGAGCATATTAAAATCAGTATAATATGATTTAGCTATAGCTAAAACATATGCTGATAAATACAATGTTCAAACTAAAAAGTTTGAAAATTTGCTTGCTTTTACTAAAAACTCCCAAAAGTTGTATCAAATCAAGACAGGGTTAGGGTGCAATACCGTGGAACCACCAATGATATCCACTCCTACGTACACCCCTAAGTGCAACCTCGAGGTAAACAAGTGAGTATTTGTTGATCCAATCTATACAAAGCCATCTGCTGAAAAAGCTGAGACAATAGAGAAGAAGAAAAAGAGGGAGTAGGTGAAGAGGTAGACGAAGACGAAGAGAATAAAGAAAAGGAAGAGGAAGAGATGGAGAAGAGGACGGAAAAACTCCAAGTTAAGACAAAAAAGAATGTGATTTGAAATATGAAGTTTTTCAAAGAAAATTAATCTTCTAAAGTTTTATATTGTCTACTAAGTCAAACCGCTCCATCAAGTCAAAACCCACTCAAAGCGCGACTGCAACAAGAAGACACACAAGCAGGATTGAATTTGGTCACACATCACAAATGTTATCTCTCAAACTCACAAGGTGAGACTTGGATTGATGAAGCAAAGTCCCTTAAGAGTTGATAATAATATAATAAGTAAACAAAACATAATAGATAGTTTTGAAGATACTTGTATATATTACTTCTCAACTCAAAGTTTACAAGAATCTTACAAGCATACTAACTGAGTTTACAATGAGAACTATATATACTACTATCTACAGCTGGTTATACAAAAGATTACCAACTCTAAATTACTACTTAATTAATACCACATTGCTATAGTAAGGTATCTAAGACAAAATACTATCCTAGATTAGGTAGTCATGACATGTCCATGACTTACCTTTTTTCACCAACTAAAGTTGGCAATTGTACTAACTGATAAGGAATAAACAGTGAAATAAAGTATGGTCAACTATATGCGCGTGGGAAAGTGCCATGTAGTATCTCAGAGGTTGCAGCGGCTTGTCAGAAAGGCCATACTTATAACCACTAGTTCATAGTAGGTTCTTCCAAAGGTTAGTTGGCTTTGGAAGAACAAGTTCTTCCAAAGCCACATACACTTTGAAAGAGTCTACTTCTTCTGAGGCTTGTGCTGATCTTCAAGACTTTATACTTCGAAAGTCATTGTCTTGAATTCTTCTAAGTGTTGATCTTCGGAAGAGCGATGACTTTGTCTTCCGAAGACAGGATTCCTCCTCGGAAGTTCCTTTAATTTTAATCTTCGGAAATGCAGCTTTTGCCTTTGGAAGTCTTTCTCAGTTGCACCAAAAATTGCTCTAAGTGTTTGTTTTGGTTGCACCACCCTTACATGATCTAACAAACTCTCCCTAGGCTGATACTACCAAAACTTCACTTGTTTCTGCTTCTTAAAACTTTCAGCACCAATGAGAGAAAATACTTAATAGTTTCTCTATTCTTTCCAGAGGTGGTACTGAGAAGCTTGTACATGTCATTGGTAGACAAAAGATCTGGTCTATTGCTCTGAATGACATGCACCCTTTGTTGTGACCCTTTGTAGAGAGTTAGTTGACGGGAGTTGTATTCATTCTCCCATCTAACTATTGGTTCCAAGTCAGGACCTTCAACCATTTGTAGGAAAGTCTTTCCCTTTATTGACCCTTCCTTTTCTACCTGCTCTCTTTGTTTCAACTCTTCTTCAATCCGTGCTTTTGCAGTCAACTCAGCAAGGTGAAGGCTGCTTAGATGACTCCAAGTATGAGTAGTATTCTGATAGTTGGAGGGGTTTGAGAATGGATTCTCTGCTAACTCATCAATGTCAAATATGCTAGAGTTCAGCAGAGATGAAGTATTAAGTCTATTGACCTCGCCATTCTCTCTTTCCACAACAAAGTTGTGAGAAGAGTCTTCGAACCTCCATTGGACAATCTTCTTCCTAGGAATAAGGGGTTGAATTGGCAGCTTGTTCCCCTTTCTGGTGTCCAAGAGAGTCACCAGTCTTCTTCTCAGCTTCTTCTCTTTTTCATTGAGTGAATCAGAGTTAGTTGCCAAGAGCTGAAGTGCCTGGTCTAGGGTTCCCCTAGGCAAATCAAGAAATGCTTCTCTTGTGAGGGAACTGGAAGAGCCATCAATGAATGTTAATTTGATGGTCTCCTCATCACAAGAGATTTCGCTCAGAGTAGTACGGTTAATGAGTTTTTTCTTGATTTCCTTGAATTCCTCCAAGGTTAGAGGTTTGAATGATTGAGAGGATGACTTTAGTGGTTGATGGGTAGATGATGGTTGGGTTTTGGAAAGTGTTTTGGGTTTAAGGATAGGTAGTAGTGGTGGTTGTTGTGAATCAATGGGTGAGGATGAGGGTAAAGTTGATGGAGTAGGCTTAGGAGTGTAGGGTTCAGTGGTTGGTTCAGTTTTGATAAGGAAATGGAAGGGAGTTAGCTCAGGTTTAAGTTGGGGTTGCGGTTGAGGTTGAGGTGTGGGTTTGGGTATCATCCTCTGACTACTTGGGTAAAACTCCTTCCTTCTTTCTGAGCGAATGTCAGCCTTGATGTCACTGACATGTTGATGCAGGGTCTTTTCAGCCATGGGATCAACTTGTCTGCCAGAGAAGCCATGGGCTCTGAGATATGCCTTCATTCAGGCTTTGTCTCCCATCTTTTTCGCTGTTACAAGTTTTGTTTTTTCCTATTTCTTCTTCTTTTTCTTAAGCTTTTCCCTGGCTGCCTTCTTCCTCTCCTTATCCATTTCATCTTGTTCTTTGTGGAAGACCCACAAGATTGTATCATTGTTATGAGGAGTTAGTTCTTCAAGAGAGTAGCCCCCAATGCATAGGAAGGCTATCCTCACTCCTCAGCTGTTGCTCAGCTTCTTCTTTTTTTCTCTTCTTTTTTTCCTCTAAGGCGAACCTTGCTGCTTCCCCTTGTTCTTCCTGCAACAAGGTTGTCTTTTCCAACCCCACCAGCTCCTCAAATGGTAAGAGGAGTACTTCTGCACTTGCTACTCCAAGATTGACAAGTTTGTCAATAATCTCCACTCTCTTTTGGTTGTTGATAGCCTCCTGGGCTGCCACAGTTGCTTTGCTACTTGCAGCTAGTAGCTTCCCGGTGGTGAGTCTACCTTTGTTTTTGAGCTTCTCCATCATTTCCTTGTCTAATAGTTCTTCCGCAGTCAACTTCCTCTTTCCTTTAATGTCTTCAAAAGCTTGAGCCTTTGGAGATTCAGGTGCAGAGGATTCAGGTTGGTGAGTGGTGATTTGAGCTTGTGATGATGAAGGTGTTTGAGTGAGAGGGGTTTTGAAAAAGTCTTCACTATTTATCTCAGATGCTAGTTCAACGACTGCCTCTGTGATAGTTAGATCATTAGACAAAGAAGATAACCCTTCCGCAGCTTGTATCTCAGTTACGAAGGATTGGAATAATCCTTCCGCAGCCTTACTTCAGTTTCGGAAGTTAGTGGGATTGCACTACCTGTCCCAACTGTTTCAGTTGCTGGGCCATCAGTCCTTATGTTGGGGACCGTGTACGGACGGAGTAGTAACTGATTCTGTGTTTATACCGGATCAAATAGTGCGGAATCCTATTTGATTGGCAATCCAATCAGTGAGAACGATAACCCGATCGATATAAGATTGAAACAAACGTTAAGAACGAGTAGGAATCGATCGGGAACGAACTATGAACTTGGACAGGCTGTTTGGGACGTTCTGGACGGTTAGGGTTTATGTGTATTCGCAATATCTCTTCAAGTGTTCCGTTTTTCCACGAATTAGGTGGTATTTATAGGTTAGGGTTTTTCATTCGTACGACTGAACCATTCGCATGGTTCAGTCGAGTGACTGAATCATGCGATTGAGTCATACGCAAGACTGAAGGTTCAGTCGTGCGACTGAGTCAATCTTATGTCTCAATCGTACGACTGATCCAGTCTCCTGGTTCAGTCGTGCGACTGCTCCATAAGCATGATGTATTTATGCGTATGGTCCATAAGTATGGTCCATTAGCATGAATAATCACCCGACTAGGTTGAACATAATACTTAATCATTATTGACTTAGAATTATGTAAAACAACCTCAAACGTATATAAGAAGTTCATACATATGAATCAAAGATAAATAAACATCAAATCATATTTCATATTTCATTGAACCATTTCATTACATATGTGTAAGACATGAAAGACTTTTACATTTAAGCTTATAAACTAGGAACAACATGTATCTACAAACTCCCTCTTGGTCCTAGTTTACCCTATCGTCTAACATTCTTCACATGTTCGTGGAACTTCTTGTACTTCTCCTCTCTTGTGACTCCTACATGTATATCAAATGCAAAACAAAGTCTTATGACATGTTGGAACTGGAGAGCTTGTACAATATCCTGCGTGTCATAGAACAGTGGCCACTTGTATAATGTGTAGACATCTTCAACCGACAAGTTTGTAAGCCACATTAGGTCAAATACCCGAATTGTATCAATCTTTCCATCTCTATTCAATACTATGACAGCTTCGCCCGTCCTCCAATCATAATACCGCAATTTGAAGTGTGGAGTGAAGTCCTGAGGCATTTCCCGTAAGGGAATCTTGGATATTATGTGCAGGGGACTCCACTTCAGCACCACTTTAGGTCTTCCAGATATGGGATCAACTTCAGACTTATGAATTAACCTCTTAGGTTGTTGAGGTCTGAAGTTTACCCACCTGGTGTGGTATTCTTTCTTCAATGTAGCCTCACACCATCCTGACATCTTCCTTGGATTAGCATACAGAAAATCTAAACATGCCAGACGGTTGAGCTCAAAACCAGGAAGAGTCTTCAGATCATGAGGATATCTGAAGTACTCGATTCCTTTCTCCCTCTTAACAGCATAAACATCCAAGTCTTCAAAATATGCCCATGCTATAATCTTGCCTGACACTTTCTGATGTCTTTTGACTTTGTAGAGCTTTGTGTAGGCATTCTGCTTTGGCGGCACGCGTTTGGCTTTCATTTCTGCAAAACAAGCTGATCATTCAGCTTTCTTCAAGTCGACATTAGCGTCCGAAGCTTAGGCTGAGCTTTCTTCTTTCTCCTTTTCTTTCTCCACTTCATCCAGCTTCTCAAATGTAGCACTGCCAAAAGTATCACCCAAGTTCGGTATAACATTACCTTCGTGGTCAGTGTACTCTGGATAATGTTCAGCTGTGACGTCCTTGATCTCAATTTCATCAACATCGTTCAGCTCATCGTCACTAGCCACATCAACTTTTGGAGCATCTTTTACCAGCTCATCAGGATTCAGCCTGAATATTTCAGTAAGTTGTTCATCCGTTAAGTCATGTATGATCTCTTCCTCTTCTTGAGTGTAGCTCACAAATCTCCTGACTATCCCTTGCAAGTCAAGAATCATGGTTAATTGAGACTTGACCTGCTGAAGGGGTTGGACATCATACTCATCTGCCTGTTGAACTTCATCTGTTTCATTAAACATTAATCACATCACACATAAGTCATCATATAAAGCATTTAAACATAAACACACATAGATGATTGTTAATTATATTAATGTAATATATAATTCAAGTACAAAAGTTTTTAAATACAAAAACATCTAATCATTACTTTTGTCTTGAATAGTGGGTTCTTCAGCTGGAGGAGCGGAGGACGAGGCTCATTGATCTTGGTTTCGCTTAGTACGCCTCTCCTGAGCTTGAGGATTTGAGGCAGACTTAGGTGCATCACCTTCCTGATCATCATCATCCTCTTTATCTTTACCGCTCGATCCTCCCTCCTCAACATTTTCTTTAGAACCATCTTCATCCTCATCATCATCATCATCATCATCATCATTATCATCATCATCACCATCATCATCATCATCACCATCACCATCCTTGATCTTTAGAGGCTCACTCTTTGACCCTTTCAGCTTTAGCAGTATCTTCTTATTTTTCTTCTCAAGCTCCTCAATTCTCTTCACCGAAGCCACCACCAGCTCATTTTGACTTGTAAGTGTATGGTGGGCTCGGCTTAAAGCTCTCTCATAAAGGCCACTCTTCTCACTGAGCTCCCTGATATTCTAAGCTTGAGCTGCATTCACCTCCATCATCTTGTGTAACTGAGAAGCCCTAAGCTCATCAGTGGCAAGCAGCCTAAGCACGGTGCTATTGAGGTTAGCCAGCTGTTCCTCTAACCCGATGTGGGGTAGAGTGGGTCTAGCCATGAATGGTGAGTGTGTGGAGGTACCTGCTTGGTGACTGGTGGTGGTAGTAGTGGATGTGATGAATATGGGAAGTGGAATGTGTGTGGGATTTTGTGGAGTGGATGTGGTAGTGGTGGAGGATGAGAGTTAGTAGTAGTGGGAGGAGTGGTGGTGGTAGTAGTAGCTGTGGGGGTGATGATAGGAGGTGTGGTAGTGGTGGTAGCTGTGGCAGTGGTGGTGGAAGTGGTAGTGGTGGTGGCTGTGGTAGAGGCAGGAGATGTGATTACTGTAATCCTCAGCCTCTTGTTCTTCTTCCCGTGGGGATGAGCCATCCTCTTCTTCCTAGAGCCCTTAGCAATAGGCGCTCCCCCTTGGCTGCTGGACTGGTCAGGGGTGTATGTAGGATCAGTAACGTCATCATAGCACCCCTAGACTCAGCCTGGCGTCCCCCTACCGCCTCTATGCCTTTCCCTGTGGCCACGACCCTACTTCCAACAGTCCTCACCAGAGGCTCTTCATCTAACTCCTCATCCTGATCAACCAAGAAGTCTTGGTAGAAGGCAGCACTTTCAGGTCCACTAGGTGCCTCACCACCTTGACCTTGATCATCGTCGTCATCGTTGTTGTCTTCTTCATCTGTGGGTGCCATGAGGGGCACGACGTCGGAGTCAATATCCTCGTGACGCCACTTCCTTCGAGCGGGAGCCACATAGTCTTCTCTTGCTAGGTGCCCAAATAGTCTTCTCACCGGGGGTTTCACTTGCTTACCACGGTAGACCTTCATTCTACCCAAAGTAGTATCATCCATTACCTCGAGCACCACTGCATCATCTTTCTCTTTTGGCAGCATAGGAAGCTTCTGATCAATAATCATCTGTAGAAATCATGGGTACATGCAGAAGCGTTCCTTTCCTTTGGCCTCAAGGTTCTTTATCAAGTAGGTGAGAATCATACGTGAAAAACTTAACGGATGGTTCAGTACCAGTGCAACGTATGCATTCTGGATTTGGTCCGACATTTCATCGAATCCTCCCCGTCTGGAGGCTATACACTTGATGATCACATGTGCCAATCACCTTAGCACCTTTTGGTCTGTCCACAAGGGTCCATACTCCTAACTTCTTGAACTGTAGGAGTTCTTCTTGCATTGCACTAACCCATGCCTCATCGTTTAGGGCTTCACTCATATATTTTGGCTCAAATTGAGACACAAAACATCGATATGTACCATCGTGAATATATCCCTTTTCCATAACTGAGGCATAATCAGGCGAGTATAGCTGATTTCTGGTTTGTACTCCTGATCGAACATCTCCAATGACGTTGTCCAAGGGATGATAAACATTTATCTGAGATCTAGGAGTGGTGGGAACAGCTACCTCATTATCCAGATTGTGAAACCCAGGTTCAGTATCTGAAGCTGTTGGAGTATGAGGTTCTAAAGTGTCAGAGACAGCAGGATGGGATGCTTGTGTTCTTTCATTTGTGGGAACCTGTTCCTCCTGTTCCACATTTGCAGTCTCAACTGCTTCATCATCAGAAGAAGAATCACTTACTTCAAGCTCTCCCCCTAAAGGGCTAGAGGTATCATCCAATGGAGCCGTTGATGTCGAGTCTGGTAGTGGAGTGTTTAGAACATCGTACATCATCCTCGCAGAAAGCTCATCATCAGTGGGAGAGGACGGTAGATTGAAGGAATTGAAGAATCCATCATAGTCAAAGAAGAATGAGGGTCCTTTTCCAACAAGGGGTGGTGTATCTTTGAACATCAACATTGCACTACACTTCTACCTGACCCGTTGAGTTGTTATAAACTCTCTTGTCTGGTATGTTGTATCCGAGAAAAGTACCTTCTTCTGCCTTCTCACTAAACTTCCCCGTCTGATTTTTCTTCAACAACATGCATGGTGCGCCAAACGGTTCCAGATACTCCAAGTTGGGTTTACGTCGCTGGAGCAGTTCATAACATGTTTTCCCATGTCGTTTGACCATTAAGACTCGATTGAGTGTGTAACAAGCATTAGCTACTGCCTAATTCCAGAATTGAATATGCAGTTTCGAGTCAGCTAGCATTGTCCTGGCAGTCTCTATCAGGCTCCGATTTTTCCTTTCAGCAACACCATTCATATGTGGAGTGTAGGCAGATGTAAATTGATGTAAAATTCCTTTCTCTCTACAGAATGCCTCCATCCACTGATTCTTGAACTCTGTGTCGTTGTATGATCAAATCTGCCTTACTTTCATCTTGTAGAGTGATTCCAAAGTAGTAACTAGATGTCTGAATGATTTAAAAGTTTCTGATTTGGCTTTCAGAAACATCACCCAAGAAAATCTTGAGTAATCATTCGTTACTACAAAGCAATACAGATCTCCAACAATGCTCTTTGTACTGACAGGACCAAACAGATCCATGTGTAGAAGCTTAAGATGAAGATCAATTGAATGAAATTTCTTTGAGTTGTGAGACTTCTTGGTATGTTTCCCTTTCTTACATGCTACACAAAAATCCGGGAATTGGAAGTTCTTGATAGTTACTACGTGTACTAAATCATTTTGAACTAAATGATTCATCTTCCTTGGATTAATGTGTCCCATTCTCCTATGCTAGGAGATTGAATCCCTCCCAGTTGCCTTTGACAGGAAGCATTGAACAGTGTGATCAGTTGTGGAGGCTTTTGATAGATCAAAGACATACAAGTCGTTATATCTTGAAGCTGACATAAGACTTTACCCTCCTCAATCACATAATCCTTCTTCAACATGTAGCGTTTCTTGTTGTCAAATACAACTTTAAAACCTTTATCACAGATCTGGGAGACTGAAAGCAAGTTGTTCTGTAGTTGTTGAACGTAGTTGACCTTGTCAAACTTCACTTTCTCGTTTCCCACTTCGCCTTGAGCGGTGATGTAACCTCCTTTATTCCCAGCAAATGAAACATGTCCCCCTTTAATTTGTCTGACGTTGAAAAGGAGAGACGAGTTCCCTGTCATGTGCCTGGACACCCCACTATCAATAATCCAGGTATTAGTGATAGCGCTGTAGCGGACACCCTGCACATACAAAGGAAATGAGTAGTTCAGGTTTGGGACCCAAGCCTTAACTAGCTTGGGTGACCCGGAGGAATCACACATCATAAACTCAACCCATTGTCCTTTAGAGGATGAGGTCATATCTTTCTTCTTAATCTCCTTACTATCAGACACTATACTTGATTTTTCTTTCCATAAGCCAGTTTTGTGTAAGACCTGTTTGTGATAAACAGACGACTGGCTTATTGTTTGAACTTTAGGTTCACTAATACTCTTAGGTGGAATATTAGATCTCGATTTTAGAAAAACTTGATTTTGCATCAAAAAGTTCAATTTTCTTTTTGGGTGTCTGATAATAAGGACAATTAGGAGAAATATGTCCTCGTTTTCCATAATTGTAGCAAGATCTCCCTTCTACAGATTGAGGAAAATATTTATATGGGTTTGAGTTTGGTAACATTGTAATCTTTGTCTGGTTGGGTTTTGTCACTTCTCTTTTAGATGTTTCAGCTTCTTTAATAAAATTCATTGTTTTGACATTTTGAACATCTTTAAATTTTATTTTACTTGGACTTTGATGATTAACACGTTTTTGGTTAACTGATTTAGTCAATTTGGGTTCTGAAGTAGACATTTGTGACCCTGACCTTGCATTAACCCTTTTAATTTCATCATCCAAGTTCTCAACAGGCATCTTTCCTTTAAATTTTAAAGTAGGCTCATTCTGTTTAGTGATAGAGTTCACATGTTTACTTGTAGAATCGGGATCACTAACCAGGGGAGTGGACACCACATGATCCTTTACTGGGTTGTGATTGATAGGTCTACATTTTGTGTTCAAAAGGATTTCATGTAGTGGTGGAACTACTTTGTAACCCAGACCTTCCCCATTGTTTCGTTCTTTCACTAAGTTTTGAACTATGTGAGAAGAACTAGCCCAACTATGCAGTTTTTGTTTTAATAAATTAACCTCGACTTCCAAAACTGCTTTCTCTTTTTTGGTGTCTTCTAATGATTTAAGTAAAACTTTATATCATTAGATTGATTTAAGGCAACAACCTCGGTTTCCCTTAGTTGTTTACCCAAAAGTTCTATCTTTTCTTTAAAACTGCACTCATTTTGTTTTAATATACGATTAGCTTCAGTGCAGAGTTGTAAGTCATTTACTAAGTTATCATTGTGTTCTAATAACCTAGCAAATTTTAGATCAATACTTTCCCTAAACTTTTCACATTCAGAACAAGCATGTTTATTAAATAATTGATCTAAGGAACTTACATGTGAGGAGTCAGTTGAATAAGCCATCAATGTAGAGGTTGACTCTTCTGTTTTCTGAACTAGTTGCTCTGAGCTCTTCCTCAATCATGTGATTTACCTCGTTTACATCTTCTTCTGAATCTGACATAGCTTGCTCAGCTGCAATTTCACCCTCACTGGCAGACCCATCATCCAATGCTTCGACAAAAGCAATGTTTGATTCTCCAAGAGAGACAAATCGGAAGGACCAGTCTTGTCCTTCATCACCTTGAGCAGTTAGTGCCTTAGTCTCTTTACTTGAAGAACTAGTTCCAACCATGTCTTTGTCTTGACGGTTGAAAGTACAAAATGGGTTACCATGTCCTGTTTTGTTGGGCTTCACACATTCACGTTTAAAATGGGCCTTTTCACCACAGTTGAAGCACGTGACCTTGGTTTTGTCGAAACCAAAAGTCGTATCTTTCGTGGCTACTAGATTCTGCCCCGTCTTATTGACAAACTTTTTAGCTCGTCTAACTGCACTTGCTAGAGCCCACATGTAATCCATTCTTTCCAGTTCGTTCTCGTCAACCTGCTCGTAGTCTTCATCTGCAAGATGACAATTTCCGATCTTCCCAGCAACTAAGCCATCATAAGATTGGACCACTGCTGCTAGAAGATCCATATGCTCCTTTGCAACTTCTGTAACATCCACCATTTTTATCCAAGTTAAAAATCAAATCTTTAAGTTCTATTATAAAGTTATATTAGTAATTGTGATGGACCAAATGGACTAAATTTGCCATTTATATTGTGAATTATACATTGTTAATCTTCTGAATAATTTGAAATAATTTATGGTTTATAAACAATTCTTTATCATAAAATTATAAAGTGAATAAATCATTTTACAATAAATAATGAAAAAGACTTATTGCAATTTTAAAAAAAAAATTTAAAATAAAATTTTAACAAACTTATAAGGCTCTATTAGTAACCATGAATTAAACTTATTTAGTAAAAATAAATAATCAAGTGATAAGGGTTACAAGCTTATAAAAGTTTTAAAAATTAGCAATTAATTTATTTGATTTATTATTCAAATTGGTTATATAAGTCTAGGGTTTATTTTGTAATTTCTAAAACTAAATTTAAATGTTTGAGCATGAAATAATAAACTTGCAAATCACCGGGACCAAAACAGTAAATATCATTTCAAACCCAACCCCCTCCCTTTCTTTCCCCGTTTTTTGCGAACGGCCGGCGGCACCTCCGGCCAAGTCCGACGACTCCCAAACCAACCCATAACCCCCGAATTTTAAGCCTAAACGATGCTAACCGTTTCCTAAACCGTTTCGAGCACTTAATAAACTTTAATTCAAGTTAATATGGTCGATTGGACTCGGCAACCGTCGACCTCAAAGTTTCTAACCGTTCGAACGTTAAACCGTAATAATAACTCAATTAACTTAACCTAATCGGTCATCTATCAATTCCTAAGCTTGTAACCAACATAATTTCCCTTGTATCACACACCAACATCATACTTGATCCCCTCCAATATCGCGACCTGCAACTCAACCATAAACCATGCTCGAAGGTTTATTAAACCAAATTGGAAGAGGGCTTTCACTTATCAACATCAATTGCAGCTTCCTGCAAAGTTAATTTGATTACGAACAACGTTTGCACCTTGAACTAACAATCACATCGTCGCGGCTCGTTCTTAAACTTGAGATCATCAAATCGAACTCAATCATGTAAGTTACATATATCAATATGCTCGATTTTACATGGGGATCAAAAGCCCCATGATAATCGGCATTAACAACAACGGACTGGGGTTCAATTTTGGGTCCAATTGATCTAGGGTTTATATGGAATTGGGGATTCGATAGAAGCTTGTTTATAACAATTAAAAGTTGATACATACCACGGCTTAGAGCCCTGGTTCACTGGTTATGTTACTCTCCTTTCCACCATGAGGTCCCGGGTTCGAACCCGGGCTCCCTCATCTATTTTTTTAAAGGTTTTTAAGCCTTAATTTAATCATGGGAAATTTTCAGTAGTTATAAAAATAGTTTTTGTAAACTTTAAATATTTTTTTTAAGACACCAAATGATTTTCCACAATTTTTCTAAATTTTAATAATTAAGAGTATTATTTAATAAGACATTTTAAACAAAGATTATTCTTAAGTTATATTAAAATGAATTTTAATAATTAGTAAATTATTGTTGGTCCAAATGTTCCTTTAAATAGCCATTGTTTAAATCATGTTATTTTAAAGGGAGATTATTTTAAAACATTATAAATCAATATGTTAAATAAATAATTACTTAGATAGTTGTTTAAATAATTATGCAAATAATTAATTATTATCTAATCATTTGAGCATGTTATATCATAATTATTTAATAAATTTATTCTTTAACTTTTATGTAAGTTCTTGAAAATTATAAAACAATATAATTTGCTTTATTTTATTTTTTTAAGTTTTTTTTTTGTATTATAAAACCTGTATAATAAATCATTTTAAAAGCTCAAAGCTTTATAAAATGATTTTAAATAATTTCAGTGTTCTTTAAATATGTAATATCGTTATCAAGTTTTAAATAGTTAATTATTAAATTAATTATTTCTTTTCACATATTATACTTAGTTTCTATTAAATCAATAACTTAAGTTGTTGAGATATTTTAATTGATTTATATTGTCTTTATTAAACCAAAACATAAACAAGTCATTATTTTACTTAATTATTTAAACCCCCAAATTCCAATTAAAACCCTAGTTCACGTCTTATTGTTAATCTTATTATCGAACTTAATCTTGGAACATATACATTTAGGCATCTTGTAAGAGAAATCATTGGAGCCTCGTTTGTTATTCTTATCATCATCTTATATGTATAATGTGAGTTTTCCTTGTTCCTTTTTTTATAATTTCACACTTATTTGGGGTGAAACATGATGCTTATATTACATACACGTTTAAACATTTGAGACTTGTAATGCACATGCAATTCTACTTATTATTTGGTCATGGTTATTTGTGTATTGTAAGTGTTTATATGAGATACATAGTTTGTTTACAATCATTAACTATTGCTAGCCTGGCGACGTCTTAGATCTTTGGGCCTGACAAGCCTATTTGGTGCTAAAGTCGAGGTATTGCCGACTCCTAGGGGCCGTACGCTTGTGCACTAGGGAACCAAATACACTTAGCCAATCTTTTATACTTGTAATCAAGTCGAGGTTTGGTTGTAACGATATGTGTTCTATAACCTTACTAGCTTATAATCCATGACATGAATTGCTACTTGTAATCTTATTATGTATGAAAACCTGGAAACTCACCAACTATTTTTAGTTGACTCTTTATTTTCATCATGTTTCAGGAAACCCCCAAGTTTAAAGTGGACTTTTGAAGCTTGCAATAAAACTAGGACTTGGACCTAGTTAATGAATAAAATATTTATGAAATGTTTAGTCTTGTTTGGAACTTATTTCATGTTTGAGACTTATGCTTGTATTTCACTTTAAGACATATGATAATAATATTTGCAATTTAAATATAGCGTTATGTGGCTGTGAACAATCTTAACCCTCACACCTCGACGTTTTCGCCGTCAAGGTTGGGGTGTGACAAATTGGTATCAGAGCCCATAACTATAGGGATCTAGGTTATTAGAAATGGTGACCTAGACTATAGTTGCATGAACCTCATAGAAAGATCCTTATACCTTTGTGCTTACATGTTGTTTGCATGCTACATAATGCTATGCCTTTTGTGCAACTTGATGCCTTAGCATAGGATTGCCTTATGTATGCTTAAACTTAGTTACTTGTCTCCCTAAACTTAACTTTAACTCTTTGATTCTCCCCGACGAATGAACTTCCTAAACCTATTCTCAAGGACATGTGGAATCTACACTTATCATCTGGGTTCAATTCCTTAGACTGTATGTCTAATCTATGAAAATCTCATCAAGGTTTTGATTTCATAAACCAAAGAAATTTGTGTGACACATAGACACCTGTATTCTGGATTTCCTGGCAAAAGGCCTTCGGGCTAAGGCAAGCATATCGTATAAATCTCATTGCGAGACCAGTTATGCTTACCTGGGGATTTCTGGGATGAGTGATAAACTGTGGTCAACATACACAAGTTTCTATGGCAAATGGGTCAATTTACCTGACGTGTCAACGATTTCAAATGGTAATGCGTTACCAAATGGAACCATCCTCTTTGTATCTTAAAAAAAATCTTTGATTCCTTGAACTGGTATCTCTTCATTCTTATCACACGTAATGTTCCTGTTAATATTGAACCTACCCTACATTTCAACTCTTACGTTTAAACACCGTTACACGTTGAGCGTTTCATGTAACTATCTCTATATTTTGACCAACGTGAACATGAAACTTAATATACCCAAAGATATTGGGAATCTAAACCGAATGGTCTTCAAAAATTTAAACTGTTACTTATGGTTCTCAAGTCTTCTTAAGGATGTGTCCCATAACTAAGAACATGCAATGCTATAGGTGGAATTCTTATATCTCGGGATACTTTGTCTAGGCAAAGTGTAAATGGTGATTTGATTCGATCATTGAATCCATTTACTTGACTCGAAACCATTGAGAAGAGTGATCACTTATAAGTACGCGTGTATTCAATAAGGCTATGGTTGACCTCATATCTTGAGAAGTCCATGTATTCCTTTCGATTGTGAATCGAATGTTCACATCTCATTGTGGTGAATAATTTCCTGCCCTTGATTTCGTCTTCCCGATTGAAACCATCCAAGAATTGAACACCACAACAAATCTGTTATCTCGAACTTTGATCTTAAGCTTGTAAGCATGATTTTTCCTTTTGTTACAATGATGTAACTTGAAATTTTCCGAATTTCTAATTGATATTATTTTCCTTTCGTCGTTAAGTCAAACTCTGTACCGTCTGCACCGTGAGAGATGCAAGTGTTTGCAAGTCAACCTATGACTAAGAACACCCGAATCTCCTAAATGATTCTAACTCATCAAAACAGGGGTGATTCCCTTACTTTGATGATTCTCTATTTGTGTCGATAAATGGTTTCCAATTGTGATTTATAAAATTTCATCCTCTGGATCGGGGTGATTTCTTTATCCCGAGGATTGACCTCAATTATTTTCTTTGGATTGGCATTTCACAAATGACATGATCTCACCAAAATAGGATTGAAACCCGTACTTTGGTGACAAATGTTAATCTTCGATTGTTTTCTTGCTATTATGAATTCAATCATCAAGATAGGCGTGAATTCCATACCTTGATGATAATATCATATTTATGAATTGTATTTGATCAAATGAGACGTCTTCATCAAAGTAGGAGTGAATTCTGGATTTTGATGAAGAAGTTCATTTTGTTATATTTTGTTTTTGTAAAACTTCACCGTTAAGATAGGAGTGATTTCCCTTACCTTAATGGTGAGTTACCTCGTTTTATTTATGTGGATCCTCAACAATGAGTTGGGATTGAGCTTTTTGATTGGTAAGTTAAAGGTCATATCTTGAGAAGACACCATCAAGTTAGGAGTGAAAACCACACCTTGATGACTATTCTCATTTCTTGATCTTCAACTTACCAAGTTTGTAATCAAGTGACGAGAGACATGTACTAACTTGCAGGGTGAAACAATGTTAGTGTTTCGACCTATCAAGCCAAAGCATGATCTCTGAACTTGAAAGGAGACCCGATCGCTCTAGGTTGATGTTGATTCCAAGCTTGGAGCATTTAAATTCTTAAAATGATTTCTTTCCCCTTTATTCATATGTTTTGATTTGATCTAGCTATATCGAACCATTTATTCCCAATTATCAACTTTTATTTTGAGATATCATCAACACATGATTGTGTGATGGTAGTCTTCTTAAACAATCTTTCTACTAAATGAAGACATTATCAACTTGTGGTTATGTCTTTCTAGTCATACGAATGTTCTCGACTGTACTTATGGGTTTGATGAATTACGTATGCAATCTATATTTGGAAATTTGTTAACTTGCAAAACATGGTTACAAATGCATGTCTTATTGTTTGCGTTACTTCTTGAATCACTTTTGAACCCTTAACCTTGGAAATCTTTAAAACTCTATCTTGGTTTTGACTAACGAGACTCGTTATTACTTACATTGTGACGTGGAGGTTCATAAACCTTCGTAACTTGTAGTCATGGGTTTGGCATAAAAGAAAAGACGTAACTTGGTATGTGTCCAAGTGTCTTACCTTCATATATGACAAAGCCTAACATTCGTGTTCCTATGAATCTCCTGTTTAACTTTTCATCACTAAGTGCCTCTTATCTTAGATGCCATGATGACAAATGGAGCATTATAGACCGATTAACTAATTTCATATTGACTCATGTGGGTTAACGGGTCGAGAAGTTGGCTCGTATCTATCTCAAATAGTCGTATACCGTGGTATGTCGTAAAACATCGATCATTATTTTGGATGACCGATTCACTTTCTGCTTTTAATAATGTTCCCAACCATCGCCGTGAACTTATTCCAAAGTCTTCGCATATCGTATTATCCTTAGACCGATGATTGGTCAAAGGAGAGATACATATTCACAAGAGATGCGTTAAGACCATTTCATATAGTGACGTTTAGGATTCTTAGATCCTGACGGTTAACTTTTCTTATCATTGTTGGTCCTTATTTGGTTCTAGACATCAATTTACTACGAAATTACGTTCTAGAAGTTGTGACTTATGAATCTAAGGTACCACGGTAACTCGTTATTGTTTTTCAACGTTTTATCTCAAAACGTCTCGCGTTTATTATGTTAAGAATCTTGTAAGATTCCATAAAAGGGAAGCGTTCCATCTGTAATCAAACGTCAAACACTGTTCGTCGAACACTTACCTTTCATTATAGATCCTTTGTTCATCTAAGTTTATTTATTTTTTTTTAATTTCGGGACGAAATTTCTTAAAGTAGGGGAGACTGTAACATCCACTATTTTTATCCAAGTTAAAAATCAAATCTTTAAGTTCTATTATAAAGTTATATTAGTAATTGTGATAGACCAAATGGACTAAATTTGCCATTTATATTGTGAATTATACATTGTTAATCTTCTGAATAATTTGAAATAATTTATGGTTTATAAACAATTCTTTATCATAAAATTATAAAGTGAATAAATCATTTTACAATAAATAATGAAAAAGACTTATTGCAATTTAAAAAAAAAATTTAAAATAAAATTTTAACAAACTTATAAGGCTCTATTAGTAACCATGAATTAAACTTATTTAGTAAAAATAAATAATCAAGTGATAAGGGTTACAAGCTTATAAAAGTTTTAAAAATTAGCAATTAATTTATTTGATTTATTATTCAAATTGGTTATATAAGTCTAGGGTTTATTTTGTAATTTCTAAAACTAAATTTAAATGTTTGAGCATGAAATAATAAACTTGCAAATCACAGGGACCAAAACTGTAAATATCATTTCAAACCCATCCCCCCTCCCTTTCTTTCCCCGTTTTTCCGGCGAACGGCCGGCGGCACCTCCGGCCAAGTCCGGCGACTCCCAAACCAACCCACAACCCTCGAATTTTAAGCCTAAACGATGCTAACCGTTTCCTAAACCGTTTCGAGCACTTAATAAACTTTAATTCGAGTTAATATGGTCGATTGGACTCGGCAACCGTCGACCTCAAAGTTTCTAACCGTTCGAACGTTAAACCGTAATAATAACTCAATTAACTTAACCTAATCGGTCATCTATCAATTCCTAAGCTTGTAACCAACATAATTTCCCATGTATCACACACCAACATCATACTTCATCCCCTCCAATATCGCGACCTGCAACTCAACCATAAACCATGCTCGAAGCTTTATTAAACCAAATTGGAAGAGGGCTTTCACTTATCAACATCATCCACAGCTTCCTGTAAAGTTAATTTGATTACGAACAACGTTTGCACCTTGAACTAACAATCACATCGTCGCGGCTCGTTCTTAAACTTGAGATCATCAAATCGAACTCAATCATGTAAGTTACATATATCAATATGCTCGATTTTACATGGGGATCAAAAGCCCCATGATAATCGGCATTAACAACAACGGATTGGGGTTCAATTTTGGGTCCAATTGATCTAGGGTTTATATAGAATTGGGGATTCGATAGAAGCTTGTTTATAACAATTAAAAGTTGATACATACCACGGCTTAGAGCCCTGGTTCACTGGTTATGTTACTCTCCTTTCCACCATGAGGTCCCGGGTTCGAACCCGGGCTCCCTCATCTATTTTTTTTAAAGGTTTTTAAGTCTTAATTTAATCATGGGAAATTTTCAATAGTTATAAAAATAGTTTTTGTAAACTTTAAATATTTTTTTTACGACACCAAATGATTTTCCATAATTTTTTTAAATTTTAATAATTAAGAGTATTATTTAATAAGACATTTTAAACAAAGATTATTCTTGAGTTATATTAAAATGGATTTTAATAATTAGTAAATTATTGTTGGTCCAAACGTTCCTTTAAATAGCCATTGTTTAAATCATGTTATTTTAAAGGGAGATTATTTTAAAACATTATAAATCAATATGTTAAATAAATAATTACTTAGATAGTTGTTTAAATAATTATGCAAATAATTAATTATTATCTAATCATTTGAGCATGTTATA
This sequence comes from Flaveria ramosissima, assembly GCA_025215565.1. Lineage (NCBI taxonomy): Eukaryota > Viridiplantae > Streptophyta > Magnoliopsida > Asterales > Asteraceae > Flaveria > Flaveria ramosissima. The sequence continues at coordinate 60,614,385 of CM046036.1, read as the reverse complement.
TCATAATTATTTAATAAATTTATTTTTTAACTTTTATGTAAGTTCTTGAAAATTATAAAATAATATAATTTGCTTTATTTTATTTTTTTAAAATTTTTTTTTGTATTATAAAACCTTTATAATAAATCATTTTAAAAGCTCAAAGCTTTATAAAATGATTTTAAATAATTTCAATGTTCTTTAAATATGTAATATCGTTATCAAGTTTTAAATAGTTAATTATTAAATTAATTATTTCCTTTCACATATTATACTTAGTTTCTATTAAATCAATAACTTAAGTTGTTGAGATATTTTAATTGATTTATATTGTCTTTATTAAACCAAAACATAAACAAGTCATTATTTTACTTAATTATTTAAAACCCCAAATTCCAATTAAAACCCTAGTTCACGTCTTATTGTTAATCTTATTATCGAACTTAATCTTGGAACATATACATTTAGGCATCTTGTAAGAGAAATCATTGGAGCCTCGTTTGTTATTCTTATCATCATCTTATATGTATAATGTGAGTTTTCCTTGTTCCTTTTTTTTATAATTTCACACTTATTTGGGGTGAAACATGATGCTTATATTACATACACGTTTAAACATTTGAGACTTGTAATGCACATGCAATTCTACTTATTATTTGGTCATGGTTATTTGTGTATTGTAAGTGTTTATATGAGATACATAGTTTGTTTACAATCATTAACTATTGCTAGCCTGGCGACGTCTTAGATCTTTGGGCCTGACAAGCCTATTTGGTGCTAAAGTCGAGGTATTGCCGACTCCTAGGGGCCGTACGCTTGTGCACTAGGGAACCAAATACACTTAGCCAATCTTTTATACTTGTAATCAAGTCGAGGTTTGGTTGTAACGATATGTGTTCTATAACCTTACTAGCTTATAATCCATGACATGAATTGCTACTTGTAATCTTATTATGTATGAAAACCTGGAAACTCACCAACTATTTTTAGTTGACTCTTTATTTTCATCATGTTTCAGGAAACCACCAAGTTTAAAGTGGACTTTTGAAGCTTGCAATAAAACTAGGACTTGGACCTAGTTAATGAATAAAATGTTTATGAAATGTTTAGTCTTGTTTGGACCTTATTTCATGTTTGAGACTTATGCTTGTATTTCACTTTAAGACTTATGATAATAATATTTGCAATTTAAATATAGCGTTATGTGGCTGTGAACAATCTTAACCCTCACACCTCGACGTTTTCGCCGTCAAGGTTGGGGTGTGACTACTTCCACTATGATATTACTGAGATTCTCGGTCTTCAACTTCGTTGTATTGGCTTCAGGCACTATGTATTGAGTCGACGATGACCCAGACGTTTCTGGTCTTGAAGCACTGGTTTGGGAAGGAGACGCGGTACTGAACACGAACGTTGTTTGTAGTGGTGCTCCTGAACCAGTTGGAGTGGGAACTGAGTTATATAGTGAAGGATTCTGAACGTAAGATCCTTTCTTTGACTTGTACTTCATCCTCAGTTCCTCCTCCCTTAACTTCAACATGAAGTCATTTATGTCCAACGTATCAAGTATTTCATTTTGTCTCAAGTTGGACACAAATGAATCCCATTTCTCAGGCAAACCATCTGCAAAGCTTGAAACTTTATCTTCCATAGATGTCGTTACACCATGATTGTGTAGCTCACTCATCAAATGGTAGAACCCGTCGATGATGTCATCTAAGCTCTCGTTTCCTGTCGAAGAGAAATTATCAAACTCCTTCTTGAGAGCCTTAGCCTTCAGTGCCTTTAACGTTGCATTTCCTTCATATCTCTTCTCCAATGCATCCCACAACTTTTTGGCCTGCTTGTTCTTAGAAAATTGGTGAAAGATGTCTTTCGGGATTGACTGAGTTAACAGAGCATAAACTTTCTTCTCAGCATTGAAGAGTATCTTCTGAGCCTCGCTCATTCCACCCAACGTCAACTTTACTCCATTTGCACTTACTGGTACCGTGTAACCAGTCTCTATAGAAGTCCAGAGATTTGGATCCACTCCATTTAGGTAAATCTCAAACCGCTGTTTCCATTGTGGATAGTCATCCAATGTTATAAGCTTCGCGGTTTATTGTGATTTCCTATCTCATTCTCCAGAAGCAGAAGGTTCTGGATGCGTGAGTCCTTCCAGGAAGTAAACACCGAAAATTGATCTTCCATTTGTATGAACTTTGTACTTTGAGAACAAGACAACTTCAATCGGGCGAATGAACAATGCGTATGGATCACTCATGCGAATGAAGAGTGCGAATGAATTCAATCGTGCAATTGGATTCAGTCGTGCGTTTGGACAAGGTGAATGGACTCAAATGACTGAAGTGGTTCAGTCGTGCGAATGAAAGATACGACTGAGTTCAGTCTTGCGGATGGAGTGTGCGAATGAGTTCAATCGTACAAATGAGCTGTTCGTGCGACTGAAGGCTTCTATGTTTGGAAAAATCGAATTTTTGGCACTTAGACACGAATTACGATTTACCCAAAAACCCTAATCTGCCGTATGACGAAAAACTTCAACTTTAATGCCTGGAAACGACGAAAAACACATGTGGACTCAAAAAGATGACTCTTTTGAGTTAAAACGTGAGTTTTGACACAATTCTAATTGAATCAAACGCAAAATCAAGAGCCAAAGCTCTGATACCACTTGTTAGGGACCGTGTACGGACGGAATACTAACTGATTCTGCGTTTATATCGGATCAAATAGTGCGGAATCCTATTTGATTGGCGATCCAATCAGTGAGAACCATAACCAGATCGATATAAGATTGAAACAAACATTAAGAACGAGTAGGAATCGATCAGGAACGAACAATGAACTTGGACAGGCTGTTTGGGACGTTCTGGACGGCTAGGGTTTATGTGTATTCGCAATATCTCTTCAAGTCTTCCGTTTTTCCACGAATTAGGTGGTATTTATAGGTTAGGGTTTTCATTCGTACGACTGAACCATTCGCATGGTTCAGTCGTGCGACTGAATCATGCGATTGAGTCATACGCACGACTGAAGGTTCAGTCATGCGACTGAGTCAATCTTATGTCTCAATCGTACAACTGATCCAGTCTCCTGGTTCAGTCGTGCGACTGGTCCATAAGCATGATGTATTCATGCGTATGGTACATAAGTATGGTCCATTAGCATGAATAATCACCCGACTAGGTTGAACATAATACTTAATCATTATTGACTTAGAATTGTGTACAACAACCTCAAACCTATATAAGAAGTTCATACATATGAATCAAAGATAAATAAACATCAAATCATATTTCATATTTCATTGAACCATTTCATTACATATGTGTAAGACATGAAAGACTTTTACATTTAAACTCATAAACTATGAACAACATGTATCTACACCCTATATACCCTTTGAAATCAATCTCAGGTTCAATATGGACCTTAGGTTGAACAACTCCTTCCTTAGTGGTAGGTGGTGCATTTAACCTCTGAAGCTCTTCAGCTTCAAAGTATGCCACAACAACATCCGGACATGGTTGTTCAAGTGAGGAGCCCATTAGGAACTTAGATAAGAACCTATTTGATCTATGAGCATCCTTGGGTCCACTTGAAGAATGATAGAAGGAGGCTCAGGGAAAATAGTTGCTTGTTGAGCAGGTTATTTAGAAGATAGTGTAGAAAGAGCCAAGCTTTGCTCCGCATGAGTTTCACTCTAAACATTCTTCCCCTTTTTGGTAGCATCATCTTGAGAGCTTGATGAGCTAGAGGAAGAAGTCAGAGAGACTTGAACTGGTACATGCCTAACATATCTCTCAATCTGTGTCTCACCTAGTTGAGCCTTGAGATTTTCAATCTTAAGTTGCTGAGTGGTAGACCTATCCTCTAAAGTCTTAACCCTGGATTCAAGGTTTGAGACTTTAGAAAGTAGGTCTCTAATTGTAAGTTTCATTCTTCCCTCATCTTAAGAATCACAAGGAGATGAGGTAACATACCTAGTATTCATCCTCACCACCAGATGTGGTTTCTTGGCACCCTGGTTTCCTTTGCCTAGTGATGTCTCTTTCAGAGTCATCAAGAGGTAAAGTTGCCATAGATTCAGTCTCATAGATGTTACCACTATCCTGAGAGTCCAATGAGACACTCTTAGTAGTGGCAACTGAATCTACATGAGTCCCCTCCACAGCAGTGGGACTTACCTCAGTTTGGCTTTTCTGATGGGGGCTAGAAGTCAGAGGTTTCTTTAGGCTCAGTTGATCTTTAGATGGGTGTTGTAGATCAACTTCATGGCCTTGGAGGAACATGAAATCTTCATCAGTGCTGGTAAGTAGGTCAGTAAAGGATCTGGAAGTTATGCCTAATGACCCTGGACCTTGATCAATGTCTAGAGGCATTGAGCCTATGATTGGGATGTCCCTTTTTGTCTACTCAAGGGAGTATAGTGACTCACCCTAAGGGCTTAAAGTTTGGGTTTGAGGCTCATGGGATTGAGACTGAGGAGATTCAATTCCCATATCAAGGTCAATTGTGAAGGATGGTGTGACCTCAGACTGAGAGGGAGCCCGTTGTCCCACTCTATCCTTTTTGGATAGAACATGAGGAACTTGTTCAATCAGAGTAGATTGAACAAAGGTTTGCTTGGAGCGTTTTTGATATGTGTATTTTATAGGGTGTGAAGGAAGAGTTGGCATTAAAATGGTTATTGCTGGTGTGGATTCATCACCTATGGGGTGTATAGGGATGTCACCAGGAGCCATTGGCTCTATCATACCTGGAAGAAGTGTTGTATGTCTTCTGGTGAAGTTGGTTTACACCCTCTTCAAAACCTTGAAGATGGTCGGCCTCATGTGAGGGATAAGAAGAGTAGCTGCACATACAAGCTTATCCTGATCCAACTCACAATTGATTATATGCTGAATAAACCTGGGATACATGTAGAAAGTCTCCCTTTAAAGGTTTCCTCTAAGGTTATTCAGCATAAATCTTGAATAATTGAACCGGAGGCCATCTACCAACCCATGAACTAGGCATTCTAAATCATATGGAATTTGATCCCAACCTTTAGACTTGTTTGATAGACAGTGAAGAACTATGTGAAGCAGGAACTTCCAGTTGTAGGAGAAGTTGAACTTGTAGACAGTGGACCTGCTCACATCTCCACCATATCCCATTTGGGTATATGTGTCTTCCAAATTCGATTTGGGGAATTCAGTAGGAGAACCTTCATCATGAAGCTCTAAGTGCTCCCTGATGGTCTGTTTAGAGATAACCAACTCTTGGCCACAGATCCTTGATCTCATAACCCTAACTCTATTCAGGGTATCAATATGAACATTTGCGCAAAATTCAGCCATATGGTTGGAATAGACAGTGGGGTTAACAGTAAGAGTTGTGTAATAGGTGGACTGGGTTAGAAACTGGATGATTTCTGAGAAGTCATCATCCTTTGAAGAGTCAAGGAGTGCGACTTGGTTGTGTCAGTTTGGGGCCATTGTTGAGGAATTACAGAGAAAGTATGGTGAGTTTGGGAGTAAAAGTGAAGACGAAGGAAACTTAGGGCTTTGAAATTGGTAAAAAGATTAAAAGGATAGGTCGGAAGTATTTAAATGGGTGAAATGGAGGGTGGATAAGGTGAAGTGACAATTTGGGGTAAGATGTGACCGGGGCGGTAAGGATAAATCCATTTAAAATATTCCAACATTAATAATAAAATCTTTACCTTTTTACAGAAAAGATTTCCATTACACAGTAAAGCTTTCTTCCGAGAGTAAGAGCTTTTCCGAGAGTAATTTCTTCCAAAGCCAAACTTACTTCCGAAGGTAAATCTTATAAGAGAAATTTACTTCTGAGAGTAAGAACGTCTTCCGAGTGAAGAAGTTTTCAAGCTTCAAAAGTAAAATTTGATATGAAGTTAAATGTTCTTCCGAGGCTAAAAACTATTCGGAAGATAAAACTAACTTGGAGGAATTTTCCTTCGGAAGATAAATATATCATCTTCCGAGCGATAATTTCTCTTCGGAAGAACCCAGACTTAGTAAATTTGTGAAGAAATACCTTTTGCAACAGGGCTTAGATTGGATTGAAAAAGACAAGACACATATTGAATAGGTTTCTTATAGGAGATAAATTAATAAATGCTTATCATCCTAATAGCTGTAATCAGATACTTAAATCTTTGTTCATCAAATACTTTGATGAATAAATCAACATATTGTTCATTTGAGTCAACTTTTACTAGTTTAATCAGATTTTTCACATGAATATCTCTAATGAAATGATACCTGATGTCAATGTGCTTTGTCTAGGAGTGCTTGACAAGATTTTATGTAATGGAAATGGTACTCTTGTTGTCAATATGGATAGGAGTTTTCATGAAATTGAAGCCATAGTCTAACATCTGGGTTTGAATCCATAGTAGCTGAGCATAACAACTAGCAGTAGTGATGTATTCAGGTTCAACAGTTGATGTTGAAATACAGGATTGCTTCTTGCAATGCCATGAGATGATCCTTCCACCAAGAAATTTACATCCTCCTGTTGTTGATTTCTTGTTGATATTGCAACCACCATAGTCAGTATCAGTGTAGCCATAAGGATTGAAGTTTTGATTCCTTAAATACCAGAGACTGAGTTTAGATGCTCCTTAAAGGTATCTAAGGATTCTCTTGGCAACAAGTAGGTGAGATACCTTTGGAACATCCTGATATCTAGCACAAATGCAAGTTGCAAACATGATATCAGGTCTACTTGCTGTGAGATACATCAAAGATCCAATGATTGCCCTATACAATATCCTCCCCCTTAGAGTCAGGACAAAGAATGTGATTTTTGGGTATAGGAGTCTTTGATGGCTTACAATCCTTCATATCAAATCTTTCTAAAATGTCATTGGCATATTTAGATTGATTGATAAATAACCCTTCTTTCATTTGCTTCACTTAAATTCCAAGGAAAAAGTCCATTTTCCCATGGAACTCATCTCAAACTTCTTCTTCATTATGCTCTCAAAGTCTTTACATATTTGGTCATTTGAGGAGCCAAATATGATGTCATCAACATAGACTTGTACAAGCAAAATATCTTTCCCGGACTTCCTTATGAATAAAATCTTATCAATGGTACCTCTGGCGTATCCATTCTTCAGGAGAAACTGAGCCACGGTCTCATACCACAACCTAGGTGCTTGGTGCAGCCCATAGAGAGCTTTATCCAATTTGAACACATACTTGGGGTGCTGTAGGTCTTCAAATCCTCGAGGCTGGAACACATAGACTTCTCTGTCTATATCCCCGTATAGAAATACACACTTGACATCAAGTTGGTAGACAGTAAAATTCTTAGATGTAGCGTAAGCAAGAAAGATTCTTACTGCCTCAAGTCTTGCAACGGGTGCAAAGACATCAGTGTAATTATTTCCTTCCTCTTATGTGTATCCTTGAACTACCATTCTTCTCTTGTTCTTGATAATCAAGCCTCTATCATCTCTCTTGTTTCTAAATACCCACTTTGTGCTAATGGGTACTTGACCAGATGGTAGTGGACATAGGTTTCAAACCTTTTGCCTCTTGAATTGAAGCAGCTCCTCTTGCATTGACTCAATCTGTTGGACCAAAAGAACCAATGAGCCGGATCAGAAAAACCTTTAAGTCCCACAGACGTCACAACAACTACTGAAGTCCACAACAGCTGAAGACAACAACTGATTACAAAGTCTGAAGACACAAGTGCTGAAGACAAAGTCTGAAGACAAGTGCTGAAGACAAAGTCTGAAGACAAGTGCTGAAGACAAAGTCTGAAGACAAGTGCTGAAGACAAAGTCTGAAGACAAGTGCTGAAGACAAAGTCTGAAGACAAGTGCTGAAGACAAAGTCTGAAGACAAGTGCTGAAGACAAAGTCTGAAGACAAGTGCTGAAGACAAAGTATCAGACGTTGTCACAACAGCTGAAGAGGACTTCTTCAGTAGTTGTGACGGTTTGCTTTCAGTAGTTTTATATTTTCTCTTTTCAGTAGTTTTGTAAAACGACTGAAGAGTTTGTTCTTCAGTCGTTGTAGTATCAGTAGTTTCTTTTCAGTTGTTTTATGTTTATACTTAGCACTCTGACATGTTCTCAGTAGTTGTGAACATTTCAGTAGTTTATTAAGTATTAGTTATTTTTGTACTAGATCTGCTAGTAATCACCATTCCGTGATTACAGCAGTGATTGCACTCTATATAAGGAGTGCCAACCTTATTGTAACGGTGAATGATTTTGCAATAATATTGGGCATTATTGAAACATTCCTAATCACAGAAAAATATTCTCTCGCATTTGTTTACAAGTAACAAACTCTTGCTATAATTTGACTAATTCTTCTCTTCATTCCGCTGCATTACACTCTAATACTTCAAACTTGTGATCGTTGATCCTGTCAAATGGTATCAGAGCAGGTTAATCATTGATCGATCTAATAATTGATCATTGAAACTGCTCTTCAAGATCCAAGTTTGAGTGAATTAGCATTCTTTTGCAAGAAACTGTTATAGAGATTGAATTTTCTGTGCTTTTAATCATTCATCCTGAGACTTATTCTTAGTTTTCATTGAGTTTGTTGTGGTGTGTCTAAATTTTTGCTTGAATAAAATTGTTTTCGGTTCCAAAATGACTACTCCTTCCAATGATCCTCACAATACTGGTTCCTCAACCAAGCCTCCAATGCTGGTTAGGAATGAGTATAACATATGGCAACGTCGTATGCTCCATCACCTGTCTGTTAACAGCTCAGGTTGTTGGACATCAGTGGTACATGGTCCACACAAGACTATGGTGAATAACCCGGAAACCAATCAAATGGTTCCGAAGAGGAAGGATCAATACTCAGATGAGGATAAGAAATTGTTTGAGATAGATGCAAAAGCTCATGGAATTCTAGCCATGGCACTACCCAATGAAATTTATTCTGGGTTAATGCATTATGAATCTGCCCATGACCTCTGGAATGCCTTGAAAGAACAATTTGGAGGAACAGATGAGGTCTTGGCAAATAATAGAGAGATCCTTGCCCAACAATATGAGACATTCTCTCATAGGAAGGGTGAGACACTGACTCAACAGTTTGAGCGGTTCTCTTGTTTGATCTCTGAATTGAAAATGGTCAAACATGAGTATACTAATATTCAGATGAATAACAGATTTCTCAGATCACTGCCTGAGAGATGGGATACATATACCATTGTCCTACGCTCCAGTGCAAATTTGGACAAACTATCTCTCACCCAACTTCATGGGAAATTGCTCACATTTGAGAGAGAGATAGAACAAAAGAGAAAACTGTCTTCATCTGGTAAGCTCACTGAGGACTTTGTACCAGGCAACACTGCTCTGGTTAGTCATGAGTCAGAATATGCTCCATCTGAATGCCAGTATGATGAGCATATTGATTTCTCTTCAAACATTTCTGATTCAGCATTTGTGAGTGTTGATAGTCAATTTTCTGGGTGTAATAATGACAATCTATGCTTCATCATGGATGATCTCAAGGGGATTGCTGATGATGACTTAGAAGAGATGGATATTTTGAGCCAAATGGCCTTGATAAATATCAGATCTCAGAAGTTCTACAAAAGAACTGGAAGAAAGTTCCCAGGACTCTCTGGCAAAACCAAAGTTGGTTTTGACAAGAGTAAGTTGAGGTGTCACAGATGCCAAAGGCTTGGACACTTTGCTAGAGAATGTAGATCATCTGGATCTAATTCATCTGCACCTTTTGTGACTTTTCCTAGCAATAGTCAACAAAACAAAGGGCAACATCCTGTCAATTCTAGTCATCAGTCTCAACTACAATCTCCTGCATATTTTGTTCCTCAGGGTCAAATGCCTTACCCTTACCCGTGTTATTACATGCCACAAACCAGTCAAGTCCAAGCTCCTATGGTACCACAACCTCATGCACTTCCAGAACCTCAACCATCTCATCAACCCTCTCAACCTCAACAACATAGCTTCTTCACCCCAGAAGTTGTTGATTGGAGCAGCTTGCCAGATGACATGTCTGGTCATGAACAACTGTTCACAAGTGCTGATCAACATGGTGGTGATAGTCCTTTTGGAAATCTGGCACTTATGGCTCTGGAATCAACTGAGGGTTCCTGCTCAACTGCATCATCTTCACAGGTAACTCAGGTATCTTCAGAGGCCAAAGCCAAGTTATGTTCTGAATCCTGCATTGCTGCCTTTGTCTCTATTAGAGAGGCAAATGTAGCATTAATAAATGAAAAACTTGAGTTTGAGAAAACAATTTCCAAAAGACAAGCTGAGTATGAGTCTGCTCTTAATAGTAAAAATGATGAGATTTATAAGCTTAAATGCCAATTAAATGATGAAAAGGCTAAGCTAGAGGTTATTCTGGAAGACCAGAAAAGTCTTAAAGAAACCCTTGCAGTCACCCAAGTAGAGTGTGATCGATGGGTACAATCATGCAAAGGTTTTGAGATGCTTCTTAGTAAGCAATCAGCTTCCAATGTGAAGTTTGGCATTGGTTATAATCACACTGCTCCTCCTACAGATTTTGCTCCAAGAGTAGAGGTGAAATCTGATGGAGAAAGCAATAACCAATCCACCTCATCATGTGATTCACTTTTTGATAAAGCATCATCAAAAGTTGAAGTCAGCACTAAGCCCTCTCAGAACCTATCAGCTAATGTTGATGGTTCAATTGCTGACACTCACATGATCAAAGAGTTGATCAACTCAGGAGTTATGTCTGAAAGTCCTGAAAGGACTGGAGAGCAAGATTTAACTCCTGAAGTTCAAGCTCCAACTACTGACAGCACTGAAAAGAAGAAAACTGTCAGTAGAAAGAGTTTGAAGACTACTAAAGAGGAAGTCAAGAAGGCAAATAGTGCTTCCAAAGTACTGAAGAGCAAGTCTTCAGTAGTTTCATCCTCTTTAGTTGATGATCAACATAAGATGAAAAAGAAACCATGTGAAGTATGTGGTTTGTTTAATCATCTCACTGATGATTGTTGGTACAAAAGAGGATCCAAACTCAAACATAAAGATGAAATTAAAGAGAAAATGGTTAAAATGAAAAATGAGTTTAAAGCCACATTTGTACCAGCAACATCAAATCCTGTAATCCTTAAGTCCAAAAAGAAATCCAAAAAGGAAGGGGTTAAACAGGTAACAGCTGAGGTTGCTCAAAAGAAGAAGGTGCAACATAAGAACTTATCAAACTCCAGTGCTAATGTGTCTGAAGAGCTGAAAGCTTTATCACAAAATCAGACACAGCTGGTTATGATGGTTCAACATCTATTGGGAAGAGTCAACCAATTAGATGTTCCTATGTTGAATCCACAGAAAAGGAGGTCCAAGCCAAAGGATTCCTCTTTTCCACCATCTTCTTCCTCTCAAGCTGTTATTTCTAGCAAACTTGTTAGTCCACCATCTGTTGATGTGAATAGGCCCAAAACCAAAAGGGTTTGGGTCTCAAAATCTAACTAATTTGCTTTGTTCTGCAGGGTTCTTCAACATGCCACAGAGGCATCTGGTATGTAGACAGTGGAGGATCCATGCATATGACAGGAAACAGATCACTTCTTAATGACTACTCTCAAGGAAGGAAGGGATTTGTATCCTTTGGCAATGATGCAAAGGGTTACATCATCGGCAAAGGCTTTGTTTCCAAAGGGGAAATAAAGTTTGATGATGTTAACCATGTGGAAAATCTCAAGTACAACCTCTTGAGTGTCAGTCAAATGTGTGACAAAGGCCATGTTGCTCTTTTCACAAGTCAGAACTGCCGGATTCTGTCATCCAAAGTTCTGAGTTTGATTGACAAGGTGTTGGATAAACACACTCTCCTTAAGGCCAACAGGACAGGAAGAGTGTATGCCTTAGATCTTTCTAAGAAAATAGATCTCAAAGGCCATCCTTGCCTATTTTCCAAGGCTTCCCCTCAAGAATCTACACTATGGCATAGAAGGCTGGGTCATGTTAATCTCAAAAACATAAATCAGCTGATTAACCATGTTTAGTAAGGGGATTGCCTATGAAGGAGTTTAAATGTGAAGATGACTGCACTGCTTGTCTAAAAGGAAAACAGCACAAAGTTTCATTTCCTTCCATAGAAGAACCTAAGTCCACAGCCTGCTTACAGCTTCTTCACATGGATCTCTTTGGTCCTGTGAGAGTGATGAGTATGGCTAAGAAGAAATACTGTCTAGTAATTGTGGATGATTACTCTAGATTTGTATGGACTTTCTTTTTGCATTCAAAGGATGAAGCACCTCAGAAGATTATCAACTTTGTGTTGTATGTTGAGAAGCAGTATTCCCTCTCAGTCAAGTGTATTAGAAGTGATAATGGAACTGAATTTAGAAACAATACACTTGATGAGTTCTACCTCTCAAAGGGAATCAAGAGGCATTTTAGCATTCCAAGAACTCCTGAACAAAATGGAGTAGTGGAGAGAAAGAACAGGACCCTTATTGAAGCTGCAAGGTCCATGTTGGCTGACTCTGGATTGCCAATGACTTTTTGGGCTGAAGCTATCAATACTGCTTGCTATGTACAAAATAGAGCTCTAGTGAATAAGAGGTTGATGAAAACTCCATATGAAGTTCTTCATCATTTGGCCCCTCTAATTTCATTCTTTAGAGTTTTTGGATGTCCTTGTTTCATTCTCAACACAAGGGATCAACTCCAGAAATTTGATTCTAAGGTGGATGCAGGATATTTTGTTGGTTATTCATCAACTTGCAAAGCATACAGAGTCTTCAACTGTAGAACAAAGATGGTTGAAGAGACTCTACATGTTAAGTTTAATGAATCTCCAAAGGACAAGATTCCACAAAATCCTGTGGAGATATTTGATTTGGACATACTACAATATGCTCCTCATCAAACTCCTGCTGTTGCTCATGTCAACAGTTCTCCACCTGGTGGTACTGCTGGTGCTGATGATGATGATAGTAGTACTCACCTCTTCAGATTTACTGATCAACTGCCTGATTCAGCTAGACCTGATGTTCCTGCCAGCTCCAGCAGCACAATCCACAACAAATGCTGATGAGATTTCTACAACTTCAACTTCCTTTGAACTACCATCAACTGATTGGTTTCAAGGAAATTCTTCACCATCACCATCTGTTGCTGCTGAGCCTGCTACAAACACTTGCACTGATCTCATTGTGTACCAAGATCTGAAGAATCACCCTATGTCTCAAATCATTGGTGATATCACTGCTGGTGTATCAACAAGAAGTCAATTGTCAAATTTCTGCTTTTATGCTCTCTTCATTAGTCAGCAAGAGCCAAAGAATTATCACATTGCTTTAAAGGACAATGGATGGGTTGATGCCATGCAGCTTGAGCTTCTTCAGTTCAAGAAACAACAAGTGTGGGAACTGGTTCCTCTACCTCCAGGTAAGTGTGCAATAGGCACTAAATGGGTGTTTAGGAATAAGACTGATGAAAATGGGCTTATTGTTAAGAACAAGGCCAGACTGGTTGTTCAGGGGTTTGCACAAGAAGAAGGTATTGATTATGATGAAACCTTTGCTCCTGTAGCCAGACTGGAAGCAATTCGATTGTTTTTAGCTTATGCTGCTTATCAAAATCTTAAAGTTTTTCAAATGGATGTCAAAAGTGCTTTTCTGTATGGGAAAATTAAAGAAGAGGTTTATGTATGTCAACCACCAGGTTTTGAGGACAACAAACATCCTAATTGGGTGTATAAGCTTGATAAGGCTCTTTATGGGTTGAAACAAGCTCCTAGAGCCTGGTATGAGACATTATCAAACTTTCTTCTTGAAAATAATTTTACTAGAGGCACCATAGATAAAACTTTATTCATTAAGAAAGCAGGGCAGCATAATTTACTTGTTCAAATTTATGTAGATGATATTATTTTGCATCTTCTGATCCACAGTTGTGTGATGACTTTACAAAGCTGATGCAACAAAAGTTTGAAATGAGTGCAATGGGGGAATTACAATTCTTTCTGGGTTTGCAAATCAAACAAAAGGCTGATGGAATTTTCATTCATCAGTCCAAATATACAAAAAATCTTTTGGAAAAATTTGATTTACAAAATTGTAAACCCTGTTCTACTCCCATGTGCAACACCACACAACTGGATACAGATCAGAAAGGTAAAGTGGTTGATGAAACACTTTACAGATGTATGATTGGGTCCTTGATGTACCTAACAGCTTCTAGACCAGATATTATGTTTGCTACATGTGTTTGTGCTAGATTTCAGGCTGCACCTAAGGAGTCTCATTTGATTGCAGTCAAGAGGATCTTTAGATATTTGCAAGGCACTCCATCTCTAGGTTTATGGTATTCTACTAGACATTCTGGTAAATTAGTTGCTTTTTCTGACAGTGACTATGCAGGGTGTAAGTTGACCAGGAAATCAACTTCTGGTGGATGCCAATTCCTAGGCAACTGTTTGATTTCTTGGCAGAGTAAGAAACAAACCTCAGTTGCTACATCAACTGCTGAAGCCGAGTACATTGCTGCTGCAAGTTGTACATCTCAGGTATTATGGCTTCAAAACCAATTATTGGATTATGGCATAACTGAGACTAAGACTCCATTGTTAATGGACAGTTCTTCAGCTCTTTGTATTGTCAAGAATCCTGTCCAGCACTCTAGGACTAAACATATTGAAATCAGACATCATTTTATTAGAGATTGTTTTGAAAAAGGTCTGATTGATCCAAAATTTGTTCCTAGTGCTGATGAGCTTGCAGACATTTTTACTAAGCCTTTGGATAGTTCAACCTTCCACAACCTGGTGTTAAGGCTTGGTATGCTGCAGCTAGAATAAGTGACAACTACCGATAATCTCAGTAATAAATACTGATGATCATTGGTAACCATGTCATATATAAGTACTTCATTTGTTAAAACAGCTGATGTAGTTATATAACAGCTGATGAAATCACAACAGCTGATGTAACTACAACTGCAAATGTCAGAAATACAGATAAGTACTGATGACCAATGAAACATCAAACTCGGATTTAAATGAGGAGGTCAGACTGAAACAGCTGAAAAGCTAAGAATTGACGACAACAGCTGATGAGTAATTTCTCTTCAGTTGTTATTACAACTGCTGTTGATAAACAACTGAAGCCACAGCTATGTCTTCAGTAGTTTACAACTACTGAAGACTACCACTAAGTCTTCAGCTGTTTACACCAACTGATGACAAAACCACTGTCTTCAGTAGTTTCATAACTACTGATGACAAACACCATGTCCTCAGTTGTTTCACCACCTGAAGTCGGAATTGTCCTCAGTAGTTTTATAACTACTGAAGACTAAATCAAAGACTTCAGCTGTTTCAATGTCTGACGGTTAAAACCAAGTCTTCAGTTGTTTTATAACAACTGATGATCACACCAATACGGTCAGTCATTTCAAACCTCTGAAAGTTAATGCCACGTCATCACTAGTCTCAACAAATGATGACTAACACCAAAAACTTCAGTCGGTTCATAACCCTACCCTATAAATACCTTATCTCACCGGAGTTTTTCTCACCTTTCCTCTCAAACCTAACGTTCAAAAACTCTATACCCTATCTTCATCCATGGCGACCATGCAACTAAAACCACGACACAACTGTGTCGCTCACCTTACTAAATCACCATTCTGGACCAAGTTTCACAACGCCATTGATTTAATGGTCCAGTCACCTTACCAAACAGCCTTTCTGATAAACCCCACCATATATGCCGAATCCCTTAGCCAATTCTGGACAAACGTCACTCTTGTCTCTGAGGAAATGACACAGAGTCACTTCATTCGTTTGTCCATAGCCAAAAGGTGGTCATCAATCCAGAGATTCTTCGCCAAACCCTCAATCTGGATGATGCCACTTTCCCGACTAGCTATCCAAAGGGCACCACTGATCTATCATTTGCCCACCATGGATACGAAGGCAACCTGAGTGCCTCTACCATATTGAAGAAACATTTCCAGGATGCTGAACGGCTTATCTTTCATATGGTAAATGTCTGCCTGGCTCCAAAGACTTCATCATGGGATCAAATGTCCACAAGGTGGCAACAGGTATTGTACTCTATCCTTGAGCAACAACCTTTAAATTTTTCTGAAATATTATTCTTAGAGCTCAAGGATATGGCCCAAAAACAACTTTCTAACCGTTGGATATTATATCCTCGGTTTATAATGGCCATAATTGAAAACCAGCTTCAAGCTGAGGGACTTGTTGGCCTGGGAGTCCCTGCTATGGCTGTATTGCCTGAAGTATACTCCCGGCACAACTCTGACCAATCACTCAAAATGGCTGCCAAGCTGCGCAAACCCACGCAGCTGGAACCCACAGCCACCACCACAAAATCCAAAGTCCCCACCAAACCAAAAACAAAACGAACCAAAACAGCTATTCAGGAAGATGAGTCCCCTGAAGATGCTCCTGTACCACCAAGACAGGATATACTTACTGGTGTAAACCCCCAGTAGTATCAGAGACTCACCCAGCCACAGCCGCTCAGGTTTCCTCTCAAAGGAACCTGAAGCAACCAAAGAAGGGGTACCCACAAATCTGGAATCTTCCTCATTTGAGGAGATTGCCATTGAAACACACCATTCTCCCCAGGTGCATAATACCCTATCTCCTCATGAAAATGCCCCCCAAAGTCCAACACTTATAATTGCAAATGTGCTGACTCAGCTGCATGCCTCTCCTCCTCCCCAACAACCACCTAAAGGGAAAACCACAGATATTGAGGTAGAGGATCAACATGCTTCTGACAACCCACAGCACAGGGGTTTAAATGTTCAGTCTCCTAGTGTAGATACGGAGACAAGAATATCTGGTGATGCTGCCACCTCTTCTGCATCAGCACATGATCAGACTGAGGCTGGTAACATGGCTAAGACCTCATCAGAGGCAACAGCTGATGAAGGACATCGTCCTGAGGCTGGAAGTCCCCAGTTCCAAGAAAAAGGGGCACATGCTACATCTGGTCTACACCCAGAGCATGTACATCTTGCTACTAGCAGGAGGTCAGGTGATTCAGCAGCTGATGATGACCTGGGCTTCTTTTATGATGTTCTAGCCCAGAACACAATTCTTGAGGAAGAAGTCAGTAGACTACAAAGACTACTTGACCAATTCTCTCAAGAAGCAAGTCCCATTACACCCACAGATGGCACCTTCACCTGAAGGTCTCCTAAACACTCAGCCACTAAAAACATTCAATCCACCAGCCTCTACTTCTGGCACTGTTTCTCAGGGACAGAACCCCTCTGAGCAAACAGCTGCTATATTCCACAAATCCCTACCTCTCATCACCCCAATGATCACCGACATTGTGATCAAAACCTTGGATGACAAACTTCCCTCAATCATACAGCCACTGGTGGAGGAGATTGTGAGCACAAGGCTTTCTACTACTCAAACCCTTGCAACCAATGCAACCAAAAAGGGGGAGAGTC
This sequence comes from Flaveria ramosissima, assembly GCA_025215565.1. Lineage (NCBI taxonomy): Eukaryota > Viridiplantae > Streptophyta > Magnoliopsida > Asterales > Asteraceae > Flaveria > Flaveria ramosissima. The sequence goes on along the minus strand of CM046036.1, from coordinate 60,596,955 downwards.
AGTCAGTGAAAGACAAAGGGAAGAGCATGTTGATAGAGAGAGAACAGGAGGAAGAAGAGGTTGTGAAAGAGACTGAGAAGGAGGAAGAGTATGTGAAGGGAGCTGACACTGATCAAGTGAGTGAAAGTCACAAAGACTTTCACATCACATATAAGAAGAGGAAGATTGAAAGAAAAGAAAAAGAACTCCAACTTGATGAGATGGTCAAAATGGCGGATGCTACACATAGTAAATCTATGGACTCCATTATTGATCAACTATACAGACAAGGGTTCGATACTGCACAGCTTGACTCAGAGATTAGAAGACTTGAAGTTGAAGAAATTAACTCAAGATGGGCAAGTTATGATGTGCTAGAAAGAGAAAGACTGGAGATCATGATCAGATTCATTGCAAAGTATCTTGGAAGATCATTGATAGAGATTAAGTCATGGACCAGGGACAGTATCTTGGCAATAACCACCAAGATCTGTACGTCTGAAGCATACACAAAGGGATTAGTGATTGAAGCACTAAATGAAGCAGGTGCTGGAAACAGAAACGAACTAGCAAAATACTCCAAAGCCTCACTCATTACAAGAATGCTAGAACAACCTGCAAAACCTACCACTTCAAAATCACCACTACCACAACCCATTAAACCAACTCCTTTACACTCAAAACCAACAGCCGATGATGCATCCAAGAAGAAGAAGAGAAGGATGTTGAGGCTAGAAGAAGAAGATGAAGAGGATGATGAGGAAGAAGATAGGTTGCCTCTTTCTGCAGTCCTAACTTTGCCTAAAGCCAAATCTATGCCCATCACTCCCACCTCACAGATGGAAACTGTGAGAGTAAAGATCGAAGAAGAGCAACTACAAAGGCTTCATGATGAGGAGATGCTGAAGAGTATAGACAAAACTTATGCTGCCTCTTCATCAATAATAAGTATGAAGAAAGAAGCTCTGAGACTGTACACCCTTGCCAACACATTTCAATATCAAAAGGAAAAGGTGAGGATATGGCCTGATCCTAGGGTGGCTCACAGAATTGTGAAGAAGGACATTCCTGCAAGATACAAGGGCCAGATAAAAAGGATCGTAGATGAAGAGATCACAGTGGTCCTTGTAGTATCACCCTGGGAGATTGTAGAAGACTTCAAGAAGGCTTATGAGACTAAACAGCCTCCCCAAAAGATGTTAGAAAACAGAGTAATCAAGAAGGGGTTGGTCTACAAGAAGCTTGAGAACTTCAAACAAAATGAGCTCAGTCTGTTACTTGAAGGTAATCACCCAGATGAGTTTGCCTATAGACAGATCACAACAGTTGAGCTCAAAAATGGCAAACAGGCCAAATACATCTCAGAGCTGTATGGGCGTGAAGGATTGTTCGATGGTGAACCAGAGAATCTTACTATGGAAGAACAAATCATGTTTCTCAGAGCATACACCAGAGAATCCTACAGGCTTATACATGGGAAGTGAGTTTCATGGATGGGGGAACAGCTCAGTGTCCAATTCCCCAATACAGAGTTCCCATCCATACTTTGCCAACCAAATCATCAGAGACTTACTTCCAGGCCGGTGCTTATATGGGTCATCTTCTCAACTGATCAAGAAGGAAAAAGACCAACCATTTTGCCAACAATAAGTGGGACCTCAATAAAGTTAAAGGTTTTGGCTGCATTGGTTCAGGGGGAGTTTGTTGGACCAAAAGAACCAATGAGCCGGATCAGAAAAACCTTTAAGTCCCACAGACGTCACAACAACTAATGAAGTCCACAACAGCTGAAGACAACAACTGATTACAAAGTCTGAAGACACAAGTGCTGAAGACAAAGTCTGAAGACAAGTGCTGAAGACAAAGTCTGAAGACAAGTGCTGAAGACAAAGTCTGAAGACAAGTGCTGAAGACAAAGTCTGAAGACAAGTGCTGAAGACAAAGTCTGAAGACAAGTGCTGAAGACAAAGTATCAGACGTTGTCACAACAGCTGAAGAGGACTTCTTCAGTAGTTGTGACGGTTTGCTTTCAGTAGTTTTATATTTTCTCTTTTCAGTAGTTTTGTAAAACGACTGAAGAGTTTGTTCTTCAGTCGTTGTAGTATCAGTAGTTTCTTTTCAGTTGTTTTATGTTTATACTTAGCACTCTGACATGTTCTCAGTAGTTGTGAACATTTCAGTAGTTTATTAAGTATTAGTTATTTTTGTACTAGATCTGCTAGTAATCACCATTCCGTGATTACAGCAGTGATTGCACTCTATATAAGGAGTGCCAACCTTATTGTAACGGTGAATGATTTTGCAATAATATTGGGCATTATTGAAACATTCCTAATCACAGAAAAATATTCTCTCGCATTTGTTTACAAGTAACAAACTCTTGCTATAATTTGACTAATTCTTCTCTTCATTCCGCTGCATTACACTCTAATACTTCAAACTTGTGATCGTTGATCCTGTCACAATCCAACTACTATATTTCAAGGCTTTCTTTACCCACTTTAGTTCCATCTGAGAAGGGAAGCATGAGTACAAGCAAACATTCCAATTATGAGTTATCCCCTTGTTCTCACACCTTAAGAAACATCTCCAATGATGTTCTCAACTGGGTGAGTGTTATGAATCTTGAGCCTAGGGATCACATCCAGTTGCATGGATAGATCCAAATTAGAGAAGTTCTGCTCAGGATTTTGAACACTTGGTCCAGCTAATGCCTCACACTCATTCAACGAGGACAGATTGAATGAAGGAGAGACAACATCAGTAGCATTTGGCTGTGAAGCAACATTAACAGTTTCCTGTTCCTCCTGATTGCTACTTACTTTGTTGACAACTGGTTGAAGCTCCACTGGTTCCTGAGATAGTTATGATTTCAGGTCTTCCATTTGTGGGAGCTTGATTTTTAGCAACTCTTGGAAAATTTGGAAGAGGTCTGGGTAACTCAAAAGTTGATCATCATTAGAGTTACTTTGAGTACGTGTTCCAACTAAAACATTCTCACAAAAAGGTTTAGAATAGTTTGGAAACAATTCTAAAACAAAGATATGGTCAGGTCCGTTCCCCCAAACACAAGGAGCGTGTTCATTTACAAAAATGTTGGAAGATTCCTTAGATTGTTTATTCTTAATGTTGTAGACATTATAGGAAATAGAGTTAGAGGAATATCCAACAAAGATAACATCATCTGATTTTTCAGCAAATTTTGCCAAATTGTCCTTTGTGTTAAGTATAGACACATGCTACCAAAGGATCTAAGAAAACCAATGAACGATGGTCTCTTGTTCCATAGCACATAAGGGGTTTTTCCATATGGCTTAACTATAAGAACTATGTTCTGCACATAGTATGCAGTGCTGCCTGCCTCTGCCCTGAATGTTAGAGGCAGTTTTGAATCAGCTAACATAGTCCTAGCAGCCTCAGTAAGTGTCCTATTTCTCCTCTCAGCAACACCGTTCTGTTGAGGAGTTTTAGGAGCACTATATTGTCTGACAATCCCTTTTGAGTTACAAAACGAGCAAGAACTTGATTCTTAAACTCCGTCCCATGGTTACTCCTAATAATTTTAACCTTATGATCAATTTGATTTTCTGTTTTAAGAATAAAAAAATTTAAAGTTTCAGCAGTTTCATCTTTACTTCTTAAAAAGAATACCCATGTGAATCTAGTAAAATCATCAACAATCACAAGGCAAAAAATTTAAAGTTTCAGCAGTTTCATCTTTACTTCTAAGAAGCACCAATTCCTGAGGATAATGCACTCATTTTCTATGAAGAGCATTTGATGCTTTTGATCACAAAATTAAGAAACACTAATAATGACATAGCAAAATTAAAATGCACTCATTTTCTATGAAGAGCATTTGATGCTTTTGATCACAAAATTAAGAAACACTTAAAAGATTATGTTCAAGCTGCTTGACAAAGTTTACTTTGTCGACTTTTAACTTACCATTGGATACACTACCTCTACCAGAAACGTATCCTCAGGCTTCACCTTCAAATTGAACAGGACCTCCATCAAAATTTTGAAATTGTTGAAGAAGAGATATGTTCCCTGTCATGTGCCTGGAGCATCCACTATCTACAATCCATACATTATCATTTTTGTCATGTGGATGTCCTTGCACATAAGGTGAAAAAGTTAGTTTCTATTGGAAACCCAAGCCTTGTTGGTCTTGGGCTCTTCCAATGTGGATGATATAATTAAACCAAATTGTATACATGGGGGTTCAATAGATGTTTGTAAAGAAGAGGTTTGGGAACATCTTGTCTGATCTTCCATTCCATCCCTTAGTTGATCAGTGTAGATGAGCTTGAAGATGCTTGAGCAGCGTGGCATACTTCCGAGGCTTCTTTCTTCTCGGAAGAAGCGTTTACCACCTTTTCTTCCGAAGCAGTCTTCTTCTCGAAAGGTTTCAAAGGAGCTTTTTTGTTCTTTTGAATTTTCTTTGACTTATCTTCCAAAGCTATTTTCCTTTCAAAAGAATGAGTTTCTTCCAAAAGCAACTTTTCTTCGGAAACAAGCTTTTCCTTTCCTTAACACTTGAACCATGTGTCACACCCCCGCTAAAAGCGGAAACACGGGGATGTAACGAGACCGGGATCGTCATAACACATGGTATGCGATAGAGAGCAATATAAATAAATGATGACTTGCGTGTCATGACGACACCCGACAACAAGGGGACTTGTGTCGTGTTGGGTCAATGTTCACGACAACATAGCCATAAACAACATGATAATGATAATACATATTCACATAAGGATGAAAATGTAGATGTTAATTCCCACAACCCGGGAACAAGTTTCAAAAGTTGATAATTGTTTACATGCGTTAACATTGTTCAAAAAGATTGTTTATCAAATGAGCTAAGTCCCAAAAATGCATCCTAGGGTCTCCACTAAGGCAGCACACCTAGATTCCTGGACTTGCATGATCACCTGAAAAGATATGCTTAAAACGGTCAACATAATTGTTGGTGAGCTCGCAGGTTTATGTAATAAAAATGTAAGTGATGCTGTAATAATAGCGCGTCGGAATACCGTGAATACAGTTATATACACAAGTAATTATCACATGACATGAGCTTTGCAACCAAACCTAGCGACGTACACAAAGAAATTGTCGGCATATATTCACCCAAGGGCCCGTTCCTGGCCACTGATGGTACCAACTAGTATACCATCGAACGAGGGTGGGGGTGTCAACCCAGTAGTACTACCAATACCTAACCGTCGGTTCCCACACTGGAATTAAATAGTTGCAAAGATAGAACCACACAGCAGACCCAAGCATGTATCAAATAGTACTTGCAACACAGTATCACGTTGATTCCTTGTATGTAAAATGTATGTAAGTTGTACAGCATAAAAATTGTTTAAGCATACTTTTCCCCCAATTTGTAAATGATTGAAATATTGTATAAGCGTAAAAAGGGCCACGAAACTCACTTGTTAGGTGGTAAGTATGTATGAGCGATGTATCCCAAATATTGAATGCAAATAAACAGTCAAACACCTATTGACAGTTATTGTATAGCATTAATGATATGATATATGTATAAGCGCGCAATAATGATGGGTCGGTTCGGGTCGTATCGGATGGGTCACGCACAACACACACAGACTGACACACGTACTAGACCTTATGTAGATCCAAGTACAAGACATTGTCGCCACTAATGATGATGTTTAAATAAAAGTATCGTTGTTTATTGAAGAAGTATTGAATAAGTGTCAATAGTTATAAGTCAATTTGGTCGTTGTAAAGCGTTAGTTAAATTTGTTCAAAATAGTTTCTGTGCCCTTTCTCGCGTTGACTTTAATATTTGTGGCCAAACAATGGCATTATTGTGTTAGTGTTACCTCGACACCACACGACATACTCACACCACGCACAAGGGGTCAAACACAACAATTTCAGTCGCATAACAAGGTCAGACGCACGACTCAACCTCCATTCGTGCGAATCAACCCTCAATCGTGCGAATCAGCTTCATTCGTACGATTGAGCCTTCATTCGTATGATTGGCCTTCAGTCGTACCACACAACACCCAATCGCACGACTCAACTTCCATGCGCACGAATCAACCTTCAATCGTGCGAATTAGCTACTTTCGTTCGACTGAACCTTCATTCGTGCGATTGGACTCCAGTCGTGCGAATACATTCATTCGCACACATTCAGTCGGTCACCTGACTCAATCGCACACAAACACTCAATCGCATGACTCATTCGCATACACTCAATCGCACGCATGACTCAATCGCACACAGACACTCGGTCGCACAACTCAGTCGCACGACATGCCTAGTCGCACAACTCAGTCGCGCGATTGACTCAGACGCATGATCCAGTCGCACGACCCACTCAGTCGCACGGCTCAATCGCATGGATGACCCAGTCGCCTGATCTGCAGAATCGCGACTGTGGTCGGGAGGAGGAGCCCCCGAGCTGCTCTAAACACGGGTTTTACACCACAAGGACCTCCAGAAACACTCAACAAACATACACAAGCATAAACACAAGCAAAGAGACCTCACACGCACCCATACGACCTTGTGTGTTCGGGTTGAACCCGAACACCCGAAACCCTAGTTTGGACAGCCGTGAAAAGGCTAGAAAACGGACAACCAAAGACAACTACCTGCTAGAAAGAAGTAATCTAGGCTGTAGACGGTGTCAAGACGAAGAAAACGAGACCTCTCGGGTCGGATTTGGTGCTAAAATGGAGATTTTTTGTGTGAAGAGGAGATGAAAATGAAGAAGATGGTGAAATGGGGATTAGGGCTGGTATGAGGGTATTTATACCCAGCCCAAGTTTACAAAATTACAAGTTTAGTCCCTGCACTTTACCCCCGAGTTTTCCCAAATTTTGTTCGGTTGAAAAACGACTTTGTTAGGTGTTTTATATTAATTGTAAAAGTTCATTTAATGTTGTCATGACTTAAGAAATGGTTATATTAAAACATTTATTATATTTATAAAATGATATATTTAACGTTTTCAAAAATGAAAGTTTTAAAGGTCTATTTTAAGGTCAACACATGGTTATAACGAATACACACACAACGATAATAAAGCACACATGATATCCACATAAGGAGTCAAATAGAGATGAGGAATGACCAAATATAGAAGAGATGACGGACAAACACGTTAATTGACGGACCTTAAAGTGACGGATGTCACAGTATCCCCCAGTTGAGAGAATTTCGTCCCGAAATTCAGCTGGAGTTAGGTCCAAGAGTGTCATCCTCGAAAAGATGTGGATATTTGAGTTTCATATGATCTTCACGTTCCCATGTAAACTCTGGCCCTCGTTTTGAATTCCACCTTACGCGAACAATAGGTATCCTACTGCGCTTCAGTTGCTTGACCTTTCGATCCATGATCTCAATGGGTTCTTCAACAAAATGAAGCTTGTCGTCAATCTTGATTTCCTCGATTGGCACGTGAAGGGATTCATTGGCCAAACATTTCTTGAGGTTTGACACGTGAAATGTATCATGCACACCGCTAAGCTCTTGTGGCAACCTCAACCGGTAAGCCACTGGACCGATCCTTTCAGTGATCTCAAATGGTCCGACGTATCTTGGGGCTAACTTCCCTTTCTTTCCGAATCGAACGACTCCTTTCCAAGGGGAAACTTTGAGTAACACACGATCCCCAACATTGAATTCTAGAGGCTTCCGACGATTGTCGGCATAGCTCTTTTAGCGATCTCGCGCGGCTTTAAGTCGATCTTTGATTTGGAAAATCTTGTCTGTTGTCTCTTGGATGATCTCTGGGCCTGTCAGTTGACTTTCACCAATTTTGGCCCAACAAACGGGAGATTTGCATTTCCTTCCATACAACGCTTCAAATGGAGCTCATCCAATGCTTGTATGGTAGCTATTGTTGTAGGAGAACTCAATCAATGGTAAATGAGCATCCCAGCTACCACCAAAATCGATTACACACGCTCTCAACATGTCTTCTAGCGTCTGTATAGTGCGTTCGCTTTGGCCATCTGTTTGAGGGTGATAGGCTGTACTCATGTCTAATCGAGTGCCCATCGCTTTCTGTAGCGTCTGCCAAAAACGTGAAGTGAATCTGCTATCTCGGTCGGATATGATTGACACCGGCACCCCGTGCCGTTTCACGACCTCTTTGATGTACAATCTTGCCAACTTATCCATCTTGTAATCTTCTCGGATAGGCAAGAAATGTGCTGACTTCGTCATTCGATCTACGATGACCCATATCGAGTCATGACCGCTGTTTGTTCTAGGGAGTTTGGTGATGAAATCCATAGCTATGTTCTCCCATTTCCACTCGGGAATTTCAGGTTGTTGTAATAATCCCGATGGTTTTTGATGTTTGGCTTTGACTTTCGAACACGTCAAGCATTGGCTGACGTATAAGGCAATGTCTTTCTTTATGCCTGGCCACCAGTATAGATCCTTAAGATCATGATACATCTTGTCTGCACCAGGATGAATAGAATATCGCGTCTTGTGGGCTTCATCCATGACTAAGGTTCTAACACCTCCCCATTTGGGTACCCATATGAGATCCATGAAGTACTGAATACCGTCATCCTTGCGAATCATCTGTTTATCTAACCCCCGGAATTCTTCTCCCGCAAGGTTTTCTTCTTTCAATGCCTCACTTTGTGCCATTTGAATCTGAGCTTTCAAGTTGGTTTGGATGGTCAATCCCAACGCTCGTGCACGCAGTGGTTTCACGCGTTCTTTACGACTTAAGGCATCAGCCACCACGTTAGCTTTCCCCGGATGATACCGGATTTCACAATCGTAGTCGCTAAGAAGCTCTACCCAACGTCGTTGGCGCATGTTGAGTTCCTTCTGATCCAAAATGTGTTGAAGGCTCTTATGGTCAGTGAAGATGATGCATTTGGTGCCATACAGATAATGCCTCCAAATTTTGAGTGCAAATACTACAGCGCCCAACTCAAGATCATGAGTGGTGTAGTTCTTTTCGTGCACTTTAAGTTGTCGCGAAGCGTAGGCAATCACCTTGTCCTTCTGCATCAATACACATCCCAATCCTTGATGTGACGCATCGCAGTAAACCACAAAATCATCTGTTCCGTCTGGGAGAGACAGTATCGGCGCGTTGCACAACTTCTCTTTCAACGTTTGGAACGCTTGCTCTTGTGCAAATCCCCAGTCAAACTTCTTGTCTTTCTGAGTAAGCAGGGTTAATGGCTGCGTGATCTTTGAAAAATTCGCGATGAAGCGACGATAATAACCGGCCAATCCTAAGAATTGCCGTATTTCTGATGGCGTCTGGGGCGTATCCCAGTTCTTCACCGCTTCGATCTTGCCGGGATCTACGTGAATCCCGTCCTCGTTAACCACATGACCCAAAAACTTCACTTCTCGCAGCCAAAATTCACACTTTGAGAATTTGGCGAAAAGTTTCTCTTCCCGTAGTAGCTCCAGAATAGCCCGAAGATGTTCTACATGATCCTCTTTTGATCGGGAGTAGATAAGTATATCGTCTATGAACACGATCACGAACTTATCCAAGTAAGGTTTGCATACCCGATTCATTAGGTCCATGAACACCGCTGGTGCGTTAGTCAACCCGAACGGCATGACCAAGAACTCGTAATGCCCGTAACGAGTCCTGAACGCAGTCTTCGGTATGTCGTCCTCGAAAACCCTTAGCTGATGATAACCAGAACGAAGGTCGATCTTTGAAAAATACGAAGCTCCTTGCAGCTGATCAAATAAATCGTCGATCCTGGGGAGAGGATATCGGTTCTTCACCGTTAACTTGTTCAGTTCACGGTAATCGATGCACATACGGAACGATCCATCCTTCTTCTTGACAAATAGTACCGGTGCTCCCCACGGTGAATGACTCGGTCGAATAAAGCCCTTCTCCAGTAATTCCTGTAACTGACTAGACAACTCTTGCATCTCGGATGGCGCTAGTCGATATGGCGTTTTCGCTACCGGTGTAGCTCCAGGAACCAACTCTATACGGAATTCCACTTGTCGTGGAGGAGGTAAACCAGACAAGTCATCTGGAAATACTTCTGGGTAATCCCGTACCACTGGAATATCCACCAGTTTCCTTTCCTCATCTTTCTTTTCAACCACATGAGCCAGAAAAGCGTAGCACTGCTTTCGTAGACTCTGGCGTGCTTTCATGCAGGAAATAAGCTTTAAGCTCTTACCCGGTCGTTCTCCCTGAACCTTGAGTACTTCCCCGTTTGGCATAGGGATACGTACTACTTTGTCTCGGCAAACAATCTCTGCTCCATTCTGCGACAACCAATCCATACCCACAATCACATCGAAGCTTCCTAACTCGAAGGGTATCAAATCTATCTCAAATGTATGATCCTCCAGCGTCAACGAACACTTCCTAATAATCTCATCGGCCTGAGCAACCCTACCATTGGCCATTTCTACAGAGTAGCTAGTTTCTAGCCTACTAGGACTCAAATCAAGTAATTGCACAAACTCAGAAGATATGAAACTATTGTCTGCTCCAGTATCAAATAATATAGATGCGAAGTGATGATTGAGTAAGTGCGTACCTGTGACAACATTCGGGTCCTGACGAGCATCATTAGCTCCAATGACGAATGCACGTCCCCGAGCTGCATTTCCCTGAGTAGCCGGGCCTTGATTCCCAGCGATAGCCAACACCTGCTGCTGGTTGTTCCCCTGTTGACCCGGTGCCCGATTCAGCCTGGGGCACATATTCCTGTAGTGATCGGGGCTCCCACATTCAAAGCAAGCCCTTGCATTCCCGGCGGGGTTAAGCGCGTTGACGGGTGCTACAAGATTCGGTGCCGTTCTGCAATCTCTTGCCAAATGACCCGGGCGCTTACAGTTAGCGCACACCCGGCACTGTGTCCCTGGGGGATGATGATAATTGCACCTGTCACATTTGGGGTGCGGCCCCACATACTCTTTCCTGGCCTGAGACACGGCCACAAAATTCCTGGTCGGCTTAGACCTCTTCTCAAACCTTCTGGCACTCGACCGGCTCGACTCCCCAACATCTTTCCTCTTCTTGGCTCCTCTGCCCAAAACCCCTGTTCTAACCATCTCATCAGTCAGAGCGCCAGCTTTCAGAATTGCGCTCTGAAGAGTAGGAGGAGCGGCTGCTGTGACCATAGCTCTAATTTGAGGCGCGAGTCCCCAAATGTACCTCTCGATCCTCTTTGATTCCGGTGTAACCAGATGCGGAACCAACCTTGCCAGCTCATGAAAACGATCAGTATAAGCTGCATGCCCTGCCCCCACCATAGCATGATTCCAGAACTCATGCTCCAGTTTCTGCATCTCATTGAGAGGGTAGTATTCCTCGGTAATCAAGGCTTTAAATTCATCCCATGACATCTGCATCGCAGACTCTCTTCCTCGTGCTTGAATCTGGGTGTTCCACCAGGTTAGGGCTTTACCCTGTAGAGAACAAGTGGCATACTTGATCCTCTGGCTGTCGAGGCATTCACTGATGTCGATCACTGCCTCCATCTTTTCCAACCACCTGGTTAGGGCTATCGCCCCACCTTTCCCATCGAATTCCCTTGGCTTACAAGCCACGAACTCCTTGTAAGAACATCCCCGACGAGCATTAACCACCCCGGTTTCGATACCGGCAGTGCCACCATTTCCGGTTTCCTGGTTGCTCTCGTTTCCAGTCGGGTTCCCGTTTCCCGCTTCAGTTTCTATCCCACCTTGGGCTCCATCATCGTTACCACCATCCCCGTGAGGGTGGTGTTGTTGAAGTGCGTTGCTCACTTGGGCCACGATAGTAGGAATCAGTGCGGCCAATTGCTGAGCGATCAGGGCTGCCATGTCGGCGTTCCTTGTTCTTTGACTGTTACTGGCAGGAGCATCGTTTGCTCTTGGTGCTCTGCCTCTGCCTCGGCCTCTGCCCCTTGGGGCTTCACTCCCGCCACTACTGCTACGGGTGACTCTTCGAGGCGGCATGTTCTAATCATAAAAGAGGTAACATGAAAACTTTAGTCACCATAAAATACAAAAGTATTCCACTTATCAAATTCCAATGTTCATGTTCCGGTCAGCCAAGACCACCATGCAGCCCATTTCAAGCATATTCTCGGTATACCAGTGATGTTTATATATAGGGTTCCCCGCAGCGTTCCCACCACACCCACGATGTACCGAGAATGATGCCCGATCCGGTTACATGACATCCGACTTCCCTTTACATCATATCCATAATAATCCATCAAGTCCATGTATTTCATGTCAATATCGTGCTTATTGTCATCACACATCACAATAGTTGTAAGTCCATGCATACAATCACGTTTAGTCTAACGGAGGTTGTCTATTTCCTCATCCTTCGAGGTTTCAGACATATACCTCCTCAGAGTTAATCTCAATGTTCAGGGTCAAGCGCAATAGTATGATCTGTGATGATCTCTTCGGGTTTAATACCCGGATCTGATAAACTAACTCGGCACGCAGAGGGAACGGAAGATTCAATAGAAGCATCCCCATAAAAGAGTGAGCACAAGGGCTCTCTCATAGGGTAGAAAGATCACATAACAAATAGATGAACAAGTCAAGCAGCGAGGAACACATACACGAGATATAATATGCATACAGAGTCCTAGCATGCAAATCTACATGAAGGTTCCTAGGTTATAGTCTAGGTCAAGCGTATTGCCTAATTCTCTATAACCAATGGCTCTGATACCAATCTGTCACACCCCCGCTAAAAGCGGAAACACGCGGATGTAACGAGACCGGGATCGTCATAACACATGGTATGCGATAGAGAGCAATATAAATAAATGATGACTTGCGTGTCATGACGACACCCGACAACAAGGGGACTTGTGTCGTGTTGGGTCAATGTTCACGACAACATAGCCATAAACAACATGATAATGATAAAACATATTCACATAAGGATGAAAATGTAGATGTTAATTCCCACAACCCGGGAACAAGTTTCAAAAGTTGATAATTGTTTACATGCGTTAACATTGTTCAAAAAGATTGTTTATCAAATGAGCTAAGTCCCAAAAATGCATCCTAGGGTCTCCACTAAGGCAGCACACCTAGATTCCTGGACTTGCATGATCACCTGAAAAGATATGCTTAAAACGGTCAACATAATTGTTGGTGAGCTCGCAGGTTTATGTAATAAAAATGTAAGTGATGTTGTAAATAATAGCGCGTCGGAATACCGTGAATACAGTTATATACACAAGTAATTATCACATGACATGAGCTTTGCAACCAAACCTAGCGACGTACACAAAGAAATTGTCGGCATATATTCACCCAAGGGCTCGTTCCTGGCCACTGATGGTACCAACTAGTATACCATCGAACGAGGGTGGGGGTGTCAACCCAGTAGTACTACCAATACCTAACCGTCGGTTCCCACACTGGAATTAAATAGTTGCAAAGATAGAACCACACAGCAGACCCAAGCATGTATCAAATAGTACTTGCAACACAGTATCACGTTGATTCCTTGTATGTAAAATGTATGTAAGTTGTACAGCATAAAAATTGTGTAAGCATACTTTTCCCCCAATTTGTAAATGATTGAAATATTGTATAAGCGTAAAAAGGGGCCACGAAACTCACTTGTTAGGTGGTAAGTATGTATGAGCGATGTATCCCAAATGTTGAATGCAAATAAACAGTCAAACACCTATTGACAGTTATTGTATAGCATTAATGATATGATATATGTATAAGCGCGCAATAATGATGGGTCAGTTCGGGTCGTATCGGATGGGTCACGCACAACACACACAGACTGACACACGTACTAGACCTTATGTAGATCCAAGTACAAGACATTGTCGCCACTAATGATGATGTTTAAATAAAAGTATCGTTGTTTATTGAAGAAGTATTGAATAAGTGTCAATAGTTATAAGTCAATTTGGTCGTTGTAAAGCGTTAGTTAAATTTGTTCAAAATAGTTTCTGTGCCCTTTCTCGCGTTGACTTTAATATTTGTGGCCAAACAATGGCATTATTGTGTTAGTGTTACCTCGACACCACACGACATACTCACACCACGCACAAGGGGTCAAACACAACAATTTCAGTCGCATAACAAGGTCAGACGCACGACTCAACCTCCATTCGTGCGAATCAACCCTCAATCGTGCGAATCAGCTTCATTCGTACGATTAAGCCTTCATTCGTATGATTGGCCTTCAGTCGTACCACACAACACCCAATCGCACGACTCAACTTCCATGCGCACGAATCAACCTTCAATCGTGCGAATTAGCTACTTTCGTACGACTGAACCTTCATTCGTGCGATTGGACTCCAGTCGTGCGAATCACATTCATTCGCACACATTCAGTCGGTCACTTGACTCAATCGCACACAAACACTCAATCGCATGACTCATTCGCATATACGCAATCGCACGCATGACTCAATCGCACACAGACACTCGGTCGCACAACTCAGTCGCACGACATGCCTAGTTGCACAACTCAGTCGCGCGATTGACTCAGACGCATGATCCAGTCGCACGACCCACTCAGTCGCACGGCTCAATCGCATGGATGACCCAGTCGCCTGATCTGCAGAATCGCGACTGTGGTCGGGAGGAGCAGCCCCCGAGCTGCTCTAAACACGGGTTTTACACCACAAGGACCTCCAGAAACACTCAACAAACATACACAAGCATAAAACACAAGCAAAGAGACCTCACACGCACCCATACGACCTTGTGTGTTCGGGTTGAACCCGAACACCCGAAACCCTAGTTTGGACAGCCGTGAAAAGGCTAGAAAACGGACAACCAAAGACAACTACCTGCTAGAAAGAAGTAATCTAGGCTGTAGACGGTGTCAAGACGAAGAAAACGAGACCTCTCGGGTCGGATTTGGTGCTAAAATGGAGATTTTTGTGTGTGAAGAGGAGATGAAGATGAAGAAGATGGTGAAATGGGGATTAGGGCTGGTATGAGGGTATTTATACCCAGCCCAAGTTTACAAAATTACAAGTTTAGTCCCTGCACTTAACCCCCGAGTTTTCCCAAATTTTGTTCGGTTGAAAAACGACTTTGTTAGGTGTTTTATATTAATTGTAAAAGTTCATTTAATGTTGTCATGACTTAAGAAATGGTTATATTAAAACATTTATTATATTTATAAAATGATATATTTAATGTTTTCAAAAATGAAAGTTTTAAAGGTCTATTTTAAGGTCAACACATGGTTATAACGAATACACACACAACGATAATAAAGCACACATGATATCCACATAAGGAGTCAAATAGAGATGAGGAATGACCAAATATAGAAGAGATGACGGACAAACACGTTAATTGACGGACCTTAAAGTGACGGATGCCACACCATGTGATAAGGTCCAAATGTGAAACCTTCTTTGACTCCTTCTTTCTTAATATTATTTGCATAATGTGTGCTAGCAGGATTGTAGTAACAATCTTTAGCCAAGTGGTTGTGCAGACCACACATTATGCATTCAATGTTAACTTTTATGGGATGTGAAGACTGTTGTTTCTTGCACTTCTTATCATCATCAACAGTCTTCCCCTTTAACTTTTGATCCTTCAGCAGGATAGGAGTGCTGGTACTACATTCCTTTCCTGAATAAGAGTTTCCAACCACCTGGAATTCAGCTGAGATGAACACACCTTTTTGCTTTGGGTCTATATTCAGCTTGGATTCAGCCACTTTCTTGACAGTTTTTCTAGCTGCCTTAGCTTTGTTTCTTCTGGCTTTAGTGGTTAGGGTTGATCATCACTGGTGGAAATGGGTTGTTTTACCTGATCCTTCCCTGTGATGGTCTCCATAATTACATCATTCTCCTTTTCATGAGGTGGTGGGTCAACAGTTGGAACCTCTTGCTCTTTAGTCACACATCTTGGTTGTCTTATAGACTCATAAGAATATGGTGGAACTATTTAATTGGTTCCCAACCCACCTTGTTTTGATAACAAACCTTTGAGTGAGAGGATGATGCAATAATGGTTTGGAAGTTTTGCTCTTCAATAGCATACTTTCTAGCTTTAGCCTCAGCTATTACTAGCTGGGCTTGAGCCTCAGTCAATTTGGTAATTGAATCTTTGATTTGAGCCCTATATTTGGAGTGTTCATGGTTTAAAGAGGACACAGTTTTCTCTACCTCTTCATTTTTCAGATTATAGTCAGATTCTGCCCTTTTAAAATCATATTTAAGCATATTCAAAGACTCAATATCAGATTTGATTTCCATATTGTAGCCTTGATACAGTTTGACTTTAGCAATACAAGCTGGAGGATAGAGGTGTTCAAATACCTTGCTGTCATCAGGTCCAGCCATAAGTGCTTGAGCTGGGGTCACATCCTGCACCATGAAGCTCCAGTCAACCTCTTGAGCAATAGTAGTTGTGTGTTGTTCAGTTGACTTTCCAGCAGCTTTGGGTGTGGTAGGGTGTGTGGAGGCTTGAGTGGCTCTCGGATTGGATTTGGGATCTTTGCATTCCCTGGCAAAGTGGCCTAGCTAGTTACAGTTGTAACACTTGGCCTTGGTTTTGTCAAACCCGAATTTGCTATTGGTTGGGTTTTGGGGAAATTGCCTTTCAGTTATCCTAAAAACTTCTTTAGTCTGTAAGTCAGCAGAGCCATTTGTTAAACAATGTCCATGTACTCAACATCATCTGGACTAAAACATTCTAGATCATCAAAGCAAAACTGAAAATCACTAGAATGCCCATTCCCTGAGACGAAGGCACCGTTATCTTGGAAGGGAGTTGACTGAGTCTGTTGAGACCTTGGTGTCTCGGGAAATGTAATGTATGGCCCAGAAGAACATGATGGCTATTGGGAGTAAGTCAGGTACTGTTGAGGCTAGGGGGGGTCTTGAGCCTTCAGCAACCATCAAAGCGTTGCTAGCAGGAAGGCCGGAGGGTATGCTCATCTGGGGCCCTCTCTGAGTCTCCATCTCTACATGCTATCCATCAAGGATGCCATATAGTTCAGTCATGGTAAGAGTGTTCAAGTTCTCTGTCCACTTGATAAAGACACAATAGAACGTTCACTCATTTGGAAGTGCACTCATGAAATTTCTTGAGAGATCTCTTTTCTCAATAGTCACTCCTACAGACTGAAGTGATGAGATAAGATCCATGTACCTGAAGTATTGCTAGCTAAGGGTCTCTCCAGCAATATAAGTGAAGTTTTCAAATTGTTGCCTCAGGGAATCTTTCTTTGACTCGTTTGAACCAGAGTACAATAATGACAAAGCATCAAAGAGTTCTTTTAGCAATGCTCAAACCCTACCATGATGGAGTTTGGTATGGTTGTATGCAATAGAGTTATGGCTTTGCTATCAATGTCTATTTTCTTGAAATCTTCATCTGAGTAGTCTTCAATAGCTTTTTCTATCATGGCATCATTTCCAGTCGGTGCTGCCACCTTTGGCTTGTAAGGACCATAGGTGATAGATCTCTACATTTTTTGTCTTGATACCTAATGAATCCTTTAATACGCTTGCACCAAGATTTGAAATTGTCATGAGTGATGATAGGGGCTTTAGTCATCGTTCCCTTTTCAGATTCAGATGACTTCTGGTTGAGGGTCATTTTGAGTGAGATAAGTGTATGAGTGATGAAACAGGTTGATTTAAATGGTAAGATCTCACAATCAAGAGCCAAAAATGCTCTGATACCAATTGCAGGATAGCATTGGTCACTCAACACAAGTGTTATCTCTCAAACTCACAAGGTCACACTTGGATTGATGAAGCAGAGTCCCTTAAGAGTTGATAATAATATAATAAAAAAACAAAACACAAGAGATAGTTTTCAAGATATTTGTATATATTACTTCTCAACACAAAGTTTACAAGACTCTTACAAGCATACTAACTGAGTTTACAATGAGAACTATATATACTACTATCTACAACCGGTTATACAAAAGATTACCAGCTGGAATTACTACTAAACAAATTACTATAGGCAATTATACTACATTGCAAGGTATCTAAGACAAACTACTATCCTAGATTAGGTAGTCATGACATGTCCATGACTTACCTTTTGTCACCAACTAAAGTTGGCAATTGTACTAACTGATAAGAAATGAACAGTGAAATAAAGTATGGTCAACTACATGGGCGTGGGAAAGCGTCATGCAGTATCTCAGAGGTTCCAGCGGCTTGTCAGAAAGGCCATAGTTATAACCACTGGTTCATAGTAGGTTCTTCCGAAGGTTAGTTGGCTTCAGAAGAACAAGTTCTTCCGAAGCCACTTATACTTCGAAAGTCTACTTCTTCTTCGGCTTGTGCTTATGTTCAAGATTTTATACTTCGGAAGTCATTGGATTGAATTCTTCTAAGTGTTGATCTTCGAGAGAGGATGAGTTTGTCTTCGGAAGTCAGAAGTCCTCTTCGGAAGTTCTTTTATTTTAAATCTTTAGAAGTGCAGCTTTTGCCTTCGGAAGTCTTTCACAGTTGCACGAAAAATTGCTCTAAGTGTTTGTTTTGGTTGCACAGGCCTTACATGATCCAACAAAACTTCTGTGCAGGAACTTCATACTCTTTAGAAGAGAGACCACAACCATATGTTCAAAGGTCTATTTCTGAAGCTGTAAAGATTCACAACAAAAAGTTCCCAAGAAAGAAAATTGATCTTTCCACTCATATTAACCATAAGCTGAACAAAAACACAAGTGGTACTAAGGAAAATCAGCAGATGAAGGTGATACTTGAATATTTCATTGATCATGAGCTGATTAAGAGGGTAAAAAAGGAGGAGGTGAAGAAGGAGTCACAAGAACTCAAGCTAGAGATCCAGACAGCTAGGCAGTGGATGAAGATTACATGCCTAGTATGTGGGGAAGACAATCATTTTGCAAAATACTATTCAGTTATTCCTTTAGTTCACTTCAACAATCCTCTCAGATCCTTATAAGGATCTATAGCTACAGACAAGCCATTGAAAGAAAAAAATGGTACTCACAAGGCTATTAAAAGACTAAAAAGTCAAGTGTCGAGTTCAAGAAACATTCAACACTTCTGAAGAGTCATGGTACTATGGAAAACAGGAGATGAAGGTGATACTTGAATATTTTATTGATCATGAGCTGATTAAGAGAGTAAAAAAGGAGGAGGTGAAGAAGGAGTTACAAGAACTCTAGCTAGAGATCTAGACAGTTAGGCAGCAGATGAAGATTATATGCCTAGTATGTGGGCAAGAGAATCATTTTGCAAAATACTATTCATTTATTCCTTTAGCTCACTTCAACAATCATCTCAGATCCTTAGAAGGATCTATATCTACAACCCATTGAAAGAAAGAAATGGTACTCACAAGGCTATTAAAAGAGTAAAAAGCCAAGTGTCATGTTCAAGAAACATTCGACACTTCTGAAAAGTCTGCCGAACAAATCAGCAGTTATTAACTAAAAGAAGAAGAATTTTGAGAAACCTTCACCATATCAAAAGATTTCCAAAGGTCATCAAAGCAAAGAAGATGTCAAAGAGTCCAGCAAGTCCAAAGCAAACAAGAAAAGCTAGAGACCAAAAACATCTGCCGAACTTGATAGAACCTTAGATGACCCAGAATATGAAATCAAACTTTCAACATTTAAAACCAATGAAATTTTGCTAAAATTTGGAAGACCCAATACTAGACAACCTTGGGTCCCAATTCATCACTACCATATCATCCATGTGTTGGAACATCTGCAGATCAAAGAAAACTTGTGGATTGAGGGTAATGGATGCTCTCTATAACATCCAACCCATTTTCAAACTATTAACCCAAACCCAAACACGTTTGAGTCTATCTTGTAAATTAAATTTATTATTTAGTCATTTTATTTATTTTTGTGTTCTAAAAACAATAAATTTGTCACTTAATCAATTTAACTTAAATTCTATAATTTATAAAATAAATTTTATAAATTTTAAAAAATTATTAATATTTATAAGATTTTAAATACTTAATTAAATAAATAATCAAATTGTAATGTTTATGTGAGACTTATAAAGTCTATAAAGATTTTATAAAAATAATAAGTTATTAAATTAAAATTAGTGTCTTAATAAATTTAGAGTTTAATTGTAATTATTCTTTATTTAATTATTTTATTTAAAGTTATATTTATTTTAAATTCCAATCATAACCCCCTTTTGAAAGACTTGTAACTCACCATTAACACCATTTATAACTCCCTTCTAACCTCTATTATAAAAACAAGCTTTAGATCTTACTTTTCATTTGCTCATTCTCTAAAAATCTTACTAACAAACTTTTATTTCATCCTTTGGTTTTGATAAATTTCAAGAATTTTCTTTTACAAGTAATTTTAAAAAGTTTCTAATACTAAGGTAACCTTATATTGCTTTTATAATATGCATTTCTATATTGTTTCAATCATCCTAACATCCAATTGTTCTCATGACTTTATGTTATTACTTTTATATTTCTTCTGCTAAATATATTTTAATTTTAAACACTATCATTTGATCATTAACCTTCTAATATTCACTAATCTTATAACAATAACTATCATTCCTAAATCAAGCAAACAACACACTAACATAAACAAAGAATCCCATTTGCATATGGACGGCTATGCCGACGCATTCGGTTATTCCACAAGATTATTTCTCTAAGTGATGGTTATGCTGAAGTTTTGGAATATTTTTTATAACTGAAATGAAGTCTAATATACCATTTATAAACATACTAAGATTTGTTCTAACCCGTTTCATGCTTTAACAATTTTACAAGTGCACATAAGTGCCTTACTAAAATTTTTTACAGAATATAATCTATCTTCAACTAACCATAACTTGGTCATAACAAACTAAATTTGAGAAAACTCAAAATCCAATACTAAGTTCATCAAATTACCTTTTTAATGATAGTTTATACATCTTCAAACTCAATCGGATGATTCAACAGTAGGCCTCACAAGATAAGTGCGCATTTTAACGAAAGTTGTCCGGGAGACTCTGAACTAGTTAACTGTAAATTTTTATAATTTTATGAAACCGTTTGCTATTTTTAAAACGTGTTCAAACACGTACCAAACATTCTGTCCAGAATCTAAAATTGGCGCAATAATCTTTTTTTAATCTACCTTTCGTATTTTGGTATTCTGTAAACGTCCTAACTTCTTGTAATGAATTCCAACCTCAAGCTATTCTTTCTTTTTATCCTTTAGGACATCACCTTTGACTTTTGAACATCCAAGCTTTCTTATGAACCCTACAACCATCGTTATACAATGTGAGTATTCATTGCCCTATTTATGTGTTTTATATTTTGGGGAAATCATCTGATTCAATATTCAATCATTGATAATCATTGTTATTCTATTTCATTCTAAATTAAAATCAAGACATGCTATGTTATTACTTGCAATTATGTGTTCATAGTTAGATAAATTAGATGAGAACACAATCATTAATTCATGCAACCACGGTAAAAATGATAGATCTATTGGTTTGACAAACCCACCCCATTTGTTTAGTCGCGTGGTGATTGGAACCAGAATCATTCATTCTATAAGGCTTCATCTGCGGACCGCGTCAATTCAGTCATTAGGTTTGATTGTGTTGGTTTGTCTTTTATGTTACACTATTACAATATAAGTCTTGACATTTCCATGAGAATTGAATTGTTTTCAATCTATTTAATTAATCTATATATGTATTCAAACCTATGTTTACTCACCGGTTAATTCGTTAGCTGACCGTTACTTTTTCACATGATTTCAGGATGTAGTTTTAAGGACTTCTTCATGCTCATATAGGACTTGGACCAAGATTAATAAAAGACTTTATTATGTTATTTGAATCTTTATTTCATTGTAATGAATTATTTGATTAGTATCATCAATGAAAATGATGTTTGATATTATTTTAACGTATTTACTACCATGTGAATCCATTCAGATCAAACATCTAATCAGCACATGTAAACTCATTGTTCGGTAGTCTAGTGACTAACCCATTTCAAACTAGTTTATTCATGTTTTTAAGATTTACATGTGCTAGTCTTCTGTGTCAAATGAAGGATTCATTTGTTGAAGCTTTGGAAATAGAACATGATACATTTCCCGAAGGTGATGTATTTTGCATATTGAGCATGTCCATATTGTCACTCCTTGGAGCTCATAAAAGTTAACTTATCATTTGGTAATTCATCTCTTTCACATAATTCACCTTATCAAAGATTACCTTACCATTGTTGATTGTCTCTCTGCCAGTAATGTATCCTCTTCTTATATCATTCCCTTTTGAGTTTACATTCCTCAAATAGTGTTGGAAACACCCTAATTAGATGTTTGATCTGAATGGATTCACAAATCTTTTTAACAATTTGCTTGAGAATGTTTTAGCAGACTCACTTAACAGATCAGCAGGCACATAAGTCACAAGTACTGAAGTCTATAGGGTTGATCTACCTCATGCTCTCAGTCTCATCAGATCAACTACTGATCCAATCCAACCACAAATGATGTAGGCCAACGATCACTCACTCATGATGACTGATCAGATGAAAAGTCTCACGATCATTATGGTACTAGAAATCTATTAAAAAAGAACCAAGTGTGGCAATCGCTAAAGAAGAAGTCATTGGTAGCTGATCTTGTCACTCCAAATAACACATTTTTCTAACTCCATTAAACAAACTTCTTCAATTTGGATCTTTCTCAACAACTCCAAGTGGTCCCAAGACTAAGAATTCATAAAGAGCATCCAGTTGGGAATGTCATTGGAAGTGTCAATGCTGGTGTCAAGACAAGAAGCAAGACACATGAGGCAAACATATGTATGTTCTTATGCTTTCTTTCTCAGTTAGAACCGAGGAAAGTAGTTGAAGCTTTAAGAGACAATGGCTAGGTAGAAGTTATGCAAGAGGAGCTTTTTCAATTTGAAAGACAAAAGGTCTGCAAACTATGTGCACTTCCTAAAGGAAAGACCGCAAGAAGAACCAGATGGGTGTTGAGAAACAAGAAGGATGACAAAGGCATTGTTATGAAGAACAAAGCAAGACTTGTAGTACACGGGTACAAACAAGAAGAAGGGATTTATTATGATGAAGTCTTTGCTCCTGTTGCAAGGCTTGAAGCAATCATAAATTTTCTTGCTTTTGCTGCCTCAAAAGACTTCAAGGTGTTTCAGATGGATGTCTAGTGTACATTTCTGTATGGGGTGATAGATGAAGATGTTTATGTCTGTCAACCACCTGGGTTTGAAGATCCAAAGTATCCATATTATGTCTGCAAACTTGATAAAGTTCTCTATGGGCTTCATTAAGCTCCTAGGAAATGGTATGAGACACTCTCTACCTTTTTTCCTATGTCCACATGTTCTTTAACTCCTGATCTTGAGGGGGAAGTAGTTGATCAACAATAATATAGAGCCATCATAGGATCTCTCATGTACCTTACAGCAAGCATACCAAATATTATGTTTGCCATATGCTTGTGCTTAAGATTGCAAGCTGCTACAAAAGTGTCACACCTGATGGATGCCAAGAGAATTTTAAGTATCTTGAAACGGAACCAAGTTGGGATTATGATACCTTAAGAGTGCTGACTTCACTCTCTATGGATATACACATAGTGATTATGGAGGATACAACATCAACAAGAAGTTCACCTCAAGAGGATGTCAATTTCTAGGGGGAAGAATGGTTTCATGCCAACGCAAAAAGCAAACATATGTATCTACATCAACTGTTGAAGTGGAATATATTACTGCCTCTAGTTGTGGTTCTTATGTGCTATGGATTTAAACTCAACTTAGAGATTATGGGCTAAAATTTGTGAATACTAAATTCACATTGAAAACAACAGTGCCATCTAATCACCAACAATCCAGTTCAACATTTTAAGACAAAACACATTGATATCAGGTATTATTTCATTAGATATTGTGTAGAAAAGAAAATCATTAAATTAAATAAGGTCCATACAAATGAACAATATCCAGATCTTTTCACAAAAACATTTGATGAGACAAGGTTTAAATATCTTGTTTTCATTATTGGGATGATGAACATTAAATAATTCAATTATTTACATACTAAAAACTAATAAATATGGTAAAAAATGCTTTGCTGATAACAAAAATAAGTAAAACTGGGTATCTGTCGTTTTTCGCAATTCGGCAGATAAGAAGGCTTCGGCACTTGTCTTTTAAAATATCCGGTAAGACCCACTTTTACCTACCGATACGTAGTGGCATCATTGTAGTTGCCTGAAAAGACTATTCCATCAGCACAAGCCATCAAATTTACAGTTACGGTGGTAAACATTTTTAACTAATACTATTATACATTTTCCATAAACTATAAATCTAAACTTCTTCCCACCATTGTCATATTCTACACTCCCTGAAAAGCAAAAACCTTAAAAAACACTCATCCTTACAAAACCCCACATATCATCAAAATCTTTCCAAGTGACCGCTTTTAACGTAGAAATTCTGACAAAATTACAACATAGCCGCTTCACCTTGGCCCATTCGTTGCTTAGTGTATGATCATGTTCTTAACCTTCTCCACAACAGCAACTATGCTATTGCAATCTCAATTGATCCTGTGATTTGTGCACCACATGTCAAGTAATTTTGGGGTGCATGCTCTATTCAAAGAGAGCATGGAACCCAAGTCCTTACTGTTGTGGTGCAAGGAATGAAGATCACCATCTCTTGCTCAATAATTCATGATCATCTCAAATTCAATGACGAATTGTGTATCTTCCTTCTCTAAAGAAGTGGTAAGTGCCACTTTCAAGGAGATGGGATATGAAGGACCACTCCCTACATCCACTTTCTCCAAATTAATAGTATATCACAATTGGAGAATCATCCTTCATATCTTTCTTCATTGCTTATCCAATAAGTTGGGTGGATAGGATCAAGTTCCATTAGATTTAGTAGGGGCTATCCAAGGACCTGTGAAATAGTAGACTTAAACTTATTCAAACTTCGCCTTTCAAACCTTTGTAAAAATATAACTGCTATTGAAAAATTTAAGTTTTAATGTACCCTAGGTTTATACAACTTATTTTAAATGAAGACATGATAACAAACTTAAAGTTGAAGGATGTATACATGCCTTATGAACTTTAAACAAAGAAATTTTCTAAATGTTTAAGGCAACTCCAAAATCATTTTCAGAAAAAGTCAATCCCTTGTTTACACATATGCTTGAGGTCGCTAAGCCGCAGGGTGACAACATGGCTACACCCTTCACTTCTAATCCCACACCCTTCACTGCTGATCCCACAACATCCACTTAAAAGCCTAAAGTGTCCTCAAAGAAACGAACCCCTGCATCTTCTACTAAGAAGATGTAGGACTCCAAATCACCTCCACCAAAGAAGGCAAGGATAGGAACTCGGGTCCCAGCTAGGTTAAAGGTATCAACCACACCTAAACAAGTCTCAATGAAGAAAGTTTCTCTTCCTTCTTCAGAGCAAACACACAACATCCCCACTAGCCCTCAATTAAAGTCCAACACTCTATTAAGAAACCTATAAGGTACACTCCCATAATTACAACAACTTCTTACGAAGAAGTCTCATTAGGATTTGGCACACATCCTGAACCACTAGAATCAGCTCCTCATACTCCCATTCACATGTCTATTACCTAGGATGAAGATGTTCCAGCTGCCATTTAGCATGACCCACTGTCTTCCCCATCTCATACATTTCAAACAGTGGAAACTAATGTGTATGCTTAAACATTTGACCCCTATCCTCAATTTGAAAAGATTGACCCTAGGGGTGAAAAGGTCAATATGGATAGAGACATCATAACTAGGACCTCAACTACGACAACTTAATTTGAGAATGTCTCTTTTGAGTCCACTCTTAAAGAGATGAATCCAGGGCGCCAAGAAACCACATATAGTGGTGAGGGTGCAGAGGCTCGGCCTAAGACCTCACTTAGTCCCAAGGATTCCACAACTCTGGGTAAGGGAAGTATGAAACATATTCAGGAATTGATGGCCCATAAACTTGATCTTGCACAAACATTAACTATCTTACAAGCAGAGAATGCAAGGCTTCAAGGTTATGCTAAAAGAACCACAGTTCCCAAATTTAAGAACTGTTTGTCGAAGGCATTAGCACATACAGTAATTGAGGTTGAGGCTTAACTCAGAACTCTACAAGACCAGTCTACAAGAGTTACTTCAATAAAACAACAACTTACAACTCTTTAACAATCCACAACCAGAGCAATGGATCATGAACACAAGGTTGAATCCTTACAAAAGAACATTAACCTTCAACAATCCATCATCTTGAGCCTCCAAGTATCAGCACCACAAGAACCTTTGAATGTACTGTCCTCTCCCCATTTAGCGTCATCTGAAATCTCAGATGATGCTACCAAAAAGTGGAAAGGTGAGCCCAAAGATGCTAAAGACATCCTTCAAGGATTGGCTAATCAAGTTGTACATTCTTCATAGCCAATCTCTTTCTCTTCCAACTATGAGCCTCTATCTGAATCTAAAGTCAAATTGAATGAGCTTCTATATAGATATCGCTATGACAACTTGGAAGAGAAAGAAATGGAAACAAGAAGGGTGATGGGGATGATGAACCAAAAGGTTCAACTTAGGAAGAGAAGAATGGCTGCAATGAGAAGGTCCGACACTTTTTCCTTGCTCTCTCTCAAAAGGAAAAGATCTGATGAAGAATCATCAAAGAGATAGCTTGTGCTAGGACTAAAGCCTCTCTCAAGGAATCTGTTGAAAAAGAAGCACCACTGCTAAAAGTGGCTTTCAAAAGCTGCAGAAGAATCAGCTGCTGATGCAACTGCCGAAAATGCTAGACAGGAGGCTTTTGCGATAGATGAACCCTTTGGTTTATACAAGAGAAACCCAAGCCATGCAATATGACATGAAAATGCATGGGGTGAATCTTGAAGCGAAACCAACCTAACTTTATAAAGAACACAAGGACATACTTGAGTCTGAACTCAAAAAATCAGCTTAGGTGATATTTGGTCAACCGGATGTTGAAACTGAAACCCCAGTTTACTCTGAGGTGAATGTAGAAATAGATGAACCAGAAGTCACCAAAGGATGCTGAAAGAGCTCACACAACTACCGATGATCCCAAGTCAGCTGGTGAGGTATCATGTGTACCTATTGGACCTTCAGCGCTAAGACTTACTACAATCTCTGCCTTAAATAAAGGCAAGAGACCTATGACTGCCGAATAAGAGATTGAATATGAGTCACAGGAAAAAAGGGCTAAATTCCGGATGGCTAAGAGGATGGAGCTTTTCCCACAAAAGGTTGAAGATGAACTTATAGAACTGCATGCTAGCAGAGCTCAAAAATCTTTAGTCAATAAGAACATCATTGCATTAATCAAAAGTGCAAAAGATTCTAGAGCTACAAAAAAGGAATAAACCCTTTTGGGGAATCTAGCAAGACAAAACCAACAGCTCCATCCAAATCAAAGGCAAAGGTTTACAAGAAAGTGCCAACAAAGTAATCTAGGCTGACTGCCAAATGCATTTCTCAAAGACCACCCACTCAGCAAGCTCTAGTGTCCACAATCGCCGAACCTTACTCCAATGGTCTCCTCTAAGAAGAAGAAATAAAAATGATCAAGAAAGATGTCTTCTAGCAGCTCAACTTGATTTGAAAGGATTCAACTTTGATGAGGTCATGGAATGGAGCCTTGGTGAGATGAAATCAAAACTCATAGCTACAACTAATACTGAAATGGAGAAATCATAAGAGTTAGCTAGAAGGAAGAGAGCTAAATTAGAGAGAAAACAAGCAGAAAAAGTCAGACATGGAGTAAAGATAAGCAACAGATGAAGATGTACTTAAAGATTTTTGGTTCTCTAGTAAACAAGTATGTCTACTCTTGATCTAAAAAATAGGGAAACCAAAAAGAAGGTTGCAGTTGGAGACCTACCAACGTATGAACTAGCTAGAGAGAAATAGGAAACACAACAACAAATTACCAAGAAAACTGTCCTACATCTACCAACTAAGCCTCTGGCATCTACTGATTCTGACTCCACTACCTCTGATGATAATCAACCAATCTTATCAGCCTTTTCCAAAAGGAAGATTATGCCAAAACTAGTGGTAAAGTAAAAGGTGATTGACCCGAAGGTGGAGTAGAAAATACCCAAAGGAACGAAAGTTTTGAATGCTGGATATGTATCCCAAATGAAGAAATTTGCAGTAAAGAGGGAAAATGGTGAGATCATGTATTATGACCATAAGAATGAAGTACTTGATCTGCCTCTTGACATCTTAGAGAAAATTGTTGAGTGCCTTAGCATCCATAGATGTAGAAATGAAAATTCCAATATGCTACTTCAAAAGGCACTATACTTAGTCAAGACTAAGTCTGGTGAGGAAATACTTGAAGCTCCATTATTATCATATGATCCAATACTGGAATAGGAATATGATCGGAAAAAAGACACATACTTCATCACAAGATATAGCTAGAAGGGTAGCCTAGTTAAGGAATCAACTAGTTTGCTTCAACTGATTTGAGATAGCTGACCTAGCCAGACTAAGGCTAAGGAAAGCAATGACATTGAGGCAAAGGAAGAAGATAAGGTGCTGACGAGAATCTACAAGTCTCATCTAGAAAAGTCAAGGCAGACTTCAAAACAAAAAAGAAAAATGAAAGTTTGAAGCTGCTGAAGTCATCCTATCTGTCGACCTTGCACCCAACACTAAACAACAATCATCTCCTCCCACATCCAAACTGCTCAAACCACTAAGCAGGTTTCTCCAACAGTCCAACAAGCTCCTGAAACAGCTGAATCTCCAACCCGAAGTCAGTCTAGTGATTCGGCAGATGACGTGATCAAGAAGAAGAACTCTCAAAATATGAAAGAGTAACTCTTAGAATATAAGGACAAGAAAAACTCAAAAGGTGATGATACAATCATGATCAAATGGGGATATGACTTAAAGGATGAGAGATTCTGTATTGAAAGAAAGAATAAGTCTAAATCTTTCTTTCTAACTGAGCTGGAAGTTCTGAACCTCAACCTTGAAGATTTAAAAAAGATGTTCACTTTGATCTCAGAGTATGAAGGCATGCCAGAAAAGTGTAAATCTATGGCTTCCATTCTAAAGATAATGTTTGAAAACAAATTTGAAGTAGAACAAGGTCGTGACAAAGAAGAAGGTTGTTCTACATGTGACTCCTTTGAGCATTCATGACCCAATCACACATTGTAGCTACAATTTTTCAACCAACACCTCTTGTCTGACCTTTGTTGGTGTAGGAAAGACTGAAGTCAAGGAGTATGATCTCTTTAGACTATCTTAGCACAACATAAAAGACTTGGTCATGCTGCCTCCTGAAAACCCCTCAAGAGATAGAAGAGGATAGATGTATGAACTACTTCTGATCAGGATGCTAGAAGGATGAAAATAGAGTTTAGGTAGCGACATCCTAGGGGGGATTTGTTGATCTGTAAAAAGGATGAAGCTACTGAAATCTCAATGATTCAACATAAGGATCTCAAGTGTTGAATGCTGCCAAGTGTTGATGCAAGATCGGTTTTTGTCACTCAACATAGATATTAACTCTCAAATTCACTAACTCACACTCGGTTTGATGATGCAAAATTGTGTGTTCCCGATATGAACGGGAACAATGATCATGGATCTTAGGATTCATATTGATAATAACAAGATTTGAATGATTAGGTGCTAAAATATAATAATGATGAAGAACACAAACATGTTTAATGTTTGATGTTTATTGATATGTTGTTGAAATCATCATCCATGAAGGATGATGATATGATGTTGTTGGTGATGGACCTAATTCACCCTAACAAGTGGTGAATTATTCACACTTTACAATGATAATATGTCTAATATTTATACTAGTCTAGAAATAAAAATAATTACAATATAAATCCTAGACTAATACTTTTGTTGATTTCATGCTTCAAGTCTTCAACTTCAACAATATTGAAATCTTCAATTTCTTCCAAGGTAGAATACCCAACAATACTCCCCCTAAATTGTAGATTTCTAATGTGAATTGAAGCTTGATCTTGTTTTTGTTGAATAGTTGTCCAAAGTCTAGAAATTTGTTGTTGATGCGGAAGCGAGGTCTTCAAAACTTTGGTACAACTATATTATGTTACTTAATGTTACTTCTTTTTGTTGATGAGAGCCCGAATACAAAGCCCAAATTTTTTTTGTTGATCATAAGCCCAATCTTCAACACTTGAGCCCAAGTCCAATTGATATTTTTGTTTAATGATGGAGCCCATGTAACAAAACCCAATGGTGTTCACGAGCCTATTTGCAACCCTAGGTTGCAAACCCTAATTCGTTTGATACTTGATGTGGCAACCCTAATTTGCAAGAGCTGCTCACGGCAGCCTCAACCATCCGCAAGCAACCCTAATCAGACAAAGACATTTGCAGCCACATCCTCATTCGGCAAACCCTAATTAGGGCATCCCCATTCGGCCGCAAGAAGACCTAATCAACAGCCCCTATTTGGCAGCCTCTTTTGGTTCGCAAGGGCTGCCTTTGGCAGCTTCCTTGATTCGCAAGCTGCCTATTGCAGCCTACATTCGGCAGCCCTATTTTGGCAGCCCCATTCGGCCGCAAGAGGCCCTAATCGGCATTTGTTTGATCTTGAGGAAACCGCAAACCCTAATGTTGATTGATTGTTGAATCGTTTTCTTCAAATCTTCAATAATTTCAGCAATCTAACCATCAAATCTCATCAAAATCAATATGAATCCATCAAGTCCGGCTCTGATACCAATTGTATGTTCCCGATATGAACGGGAACAATGAGCATGGATCTTAGGATTCATATTGATAATAACAAGATTTGAATGATTAGATGCTAAAATATAATAATGATTAAGAACACAAACATGTTTAATGTTTGATCTTTATTGATATGTTGTTGAAATCATCATCCATGAAGGATGATGATATGATGTTGTTAGTGATGGACCTAATTCACCCTAACAAGTGTTTAATTATTCACACTTTACAATGATAATATGTGCTAATATTTATACTAGTCTAGCAATAAAAATAATTACAATATAAACCCTAGACTAATATTTTTGTTGATTTCGTGCTTCAAGTCTTCAACTTTAATAATATTGGAATCTTCAATTTCTTCCAAGGTAGAATACCCAAAAATACTCCCCCTAAATTGTAGATTTCCAATGTGAATTGAAGCTTGATCTTGTTTTTGTTGAATAGTTGGCCAAAGTCAAGAAATTTGTTGTTGATGCGGAAGCGAGGACTTCAAAACTTTGGTACAACTATATTATGTCACTTAATGTTACTTCTTTTTGTTGATGAGAGTCCGAATACAAAGCCCGAATTTGTTTTGTTGATCATAAGCCCAATCTTCAACACTTGAGCCCAAGTCCAATTGATGTTTTTGTTTAATGATGGAGCCCATGTAACAAAACCCAATGGTGTTCACGAGCCCATTTCCAACCCTAGGTTGCAAACCCTAATTCGTTTGATACTTGATGTGGCAGCCCTAATTCGCAAGAGCTGCTCACGGCAGCCTCAACCATCTGCAAGCAACCCTAATCGGACAAAGACATTTCCAGCCACATCCTCATTCGGCAAACCCTAATTAGGGCATCCCCATTCGGCCGCAAGAAGACCTAATCGGCAGCCCCTATTTGGCAGCCTCTTTTGGTTCGCAAGGGCTGCCTTTGGCAGCTTCCTTGATTCGCAAGCTGCCCATTGCAGCCTACATTCGGCAACCCTATTTTGGCAGCCCCATTCGGCCACAAGAGGCCCTAATCGGCATTTGTTTGATCTTGAGGAAGCCGCAAACCCTAATGTTGATTGATTGTTGAATCGTTTTCTTCAAATCTTCAAAAATTTCAGCAATCTAACCATGAAATCTCATCAAAATCAATATGAATCCATCAACTCTAGCTCTGATGACAATTGTGTGTTCCCGATATGAACGGGAACAATAAGCATGGATCTGGGGATTCATATTGATAATAACAAGATTTGAATGATTAGATACTAAAATATAATAATGATGAAGAACACAAACGTGTTTAATGTTTATTGATATGTTATTGAAATCATCATCCATGAAGGATGATGATATGATGTTGTTGGTGATGGACCTAATTCACCCTAACAAGTGGTGAATTATTCACACTTTACAATGATAATATGTTCTAATATTTATACTAGTCTAGCAATAAATATAATTACAATATAAACCCTAGACTAATATTTTTGTTGATTTCGTGCTTCAAGTCTTCAACTTCAATAATATTGAAATCTTCAATTTCTTCCAAGGTAGAATACCCAACAAAAATCCTTACAGAGTTGATAATAATATACTAAGTAAGATAGAATACAAGAAAATAAATTTTCAAGATACTTGTATATATTACTTCTCAACTCAAAGTATTACAAGACTCTTACAAGCATACTACATGAGTTACAATAAGAAACTATATATACTACTACCTACAGTCGGATATACTTTGATATCAGCAGGAAACCTATGACTAAAGCAAATACTATATTGCTAAAGATAAGGTATCTTAGATAAAATATTATCTAAGATTTGGTAGTCATGACATGTCCATGACTTACCTTTTGTCACCAACTAAAGTTGGTAACTGTACTAACTGATAAGGAATGCACAATGGAATAAAGTATGGTTAACTACATGGGCGTGGGAAAGCACCATGCAGTGTATCAGAGATTTGCAGCGTAGTATCAAAAGGACCTACTTATATCCACTGGTTCATAGTAGGTTCTTCTGAAGGTTAATTGGCTTCGGAAGAAGAAGTTCTTCCGAAGCCATTATACTTTGGAAGATGCTACTTCTTCCGAGGCTTGAGATATTTTTCAGACCTTCATACTTTGGAAGTCATTGTCTTGATTTCTTCTAAGTGTTGAACTTCGGAAGAAGGAAGACTTTGTCTTCGGAAGTTGGAGTTCCTCTTCGGAAGCTCTTTCAGACTTGACCTTCGGAAGCTCAGCATTTGCCTTCGGAAGTTTATCATTTGCCTTCGGAAGTTCTTCATCAGTTGCACCAAAAATTGTTTAAGTATTTGTTTTGGTTGCACCAGCCTTACTTGATCCAAAAAACACCCCCTATGCTGATGCTACCAAAACCTCACATGTTTCTACTTCTCAAAACTTTCGGCACCAGAGAGAGAAGATATTTATCTTTATCTTTGTTCTTCCTAGATGTGGTGCTGAGAAGTTTGTACAAATCATTCATGGACAGGAGATTTAGTCTGTCACTTTGAATGATATGTACCCTCTGTTTTGGTCCTCTGAAGAGAGTTAGTTGACGAGAGTTGTACTCATACTCCTATCTAACTATAGACTCTAGTTTAAGAACTTTAACCATTTGAAGAAAGGCTTTGCCTTTAGTTGCTGATACTTCCTTTTCATCTTTCTCTCTTAGCTTTAACTCTTCTTCAATCTTGGCCCTTGCGGTTAGCTCAGCCAAGATGAAGACTGCTCAGATCATTTCCGATGTGAGCAGTTATCTCAGAGTTGGAGGGATTGGAGAATGGTTCTCTGCTAATTCGGCAATATCAAATCGGCTTAAGTGTAGCAGAGAGGAGGAATTTAGCCTGTTGGTCTCACCATTCTCTCTTTCCAAAACAAAGTTGTGATAAGAGTCTTCAAACCTCCACTGGATTATTTTCTTTCTAGGCACAAGAGACTGACTTGGTACCTTGTCCCCTTTCTTTGAATCCAGAAAAGTCACCATCCTTCTTCTTAGCTTCTTCTCTTCTTGATTTAGCGAGTCAGAGTTGAGGCCAAGGAGTTTAATAGCCTGGTCCAGTGTTCCTCTTGGCAGATCAAGGAATTATTCTCTAGTGAGGAAACATGAGGAGCCATCAACATTAGTTAGCTTGATTGACCCCTCCCCACAAGAGATATTGCTCAGAGTAGTACATTTGATGAGCTTTGTCTTGATCTCCTTGAATTCTTCTAACTAGAGAGATTTGGAAGGCTGAGAGGATGACTTAGGTGGTTGTTGGGTAGGTAATGATGTTTGGGTTCTAGGGAGTGTTTTGGGTTTGAGGATGGGTAGTTGAGGTGGTTGTTGTGATTGAGTGGGTGAGGAAGAGGGTAAGGTTGATGGTGTGGGTTTAGGAGTGTATGGCTCAGTGGTTGGCTCGGTTTTGATGGGGAAAGGGAAAGGGATTGATTCAGGTTGAGGTTGTAGTTGTGGTTGAGGTTGAGGTTGAGGTTGAGGTGTTGGTTTGGAAGTCATCCCCTATACTCTTTTGTACAATCTCTTTCCTTCTTCCTGAGCGAATGTCAGCCTTGATATCACTAACATGTCACTGCAGGGTCTTTTCTGACATGGGACCCACTTTCCTGCAAGAGAAGCCATGGGCCCTGAGATAATCTTTCATCTAGGCTTTGTCACCCATCTTCTTGACAGCTGCAAGTTCAACTTCTTCCTTCTTCTTCTTCCTCTCTCTTAGTTTCTCCTTGGCAGCCTTCTTTCTCTCTTTCTCCATTTGATCTTGCTCTTTCTTAAAAAACCACAAGATCGTGTCATTATTGTGAGGAGTTAGTTCCTCAAGAGAGAATCCCCTGGAGTTTAGGAAAGCAATCCTTTCACTCCTCAACTGCTGGTCAGCTTCTTCTTTCTTTCTCCTCCTTTCTTCCTCTAAGGCCAACCTTGCTGCTTCTTCTTCTTGTTCAATCCGTAGCAGGGTTTCCTTTTCTAACTCAATTACCTCCTCTAATGGTAGCATGAGCACATCTTAACTAATAGCTTCAATATTGACAAGCCTGTCAATGATTTCCACCCTTCTTCTATTATTGATAGCCTCCTGGTTGGCTGCAGCTGATTTACTACTTGCAACTAGCAACTTTCCAGTGGGTAGTCTACCTTTTCTTTTCAGTTTCTCCAACCTTTCTTCCTTTATCAGTTCTTCCACACTCATCTTCCTCTTCCCTTTGGTGTCTTTGGAAGCTTTAGACTTGGGAGGTTCTTGTGTAGAGGTTTCAGGTTGAGAGGTGGTGATGGGAGCAAGAGATAGTGATGATGTTTGAGTGAGGGGTTGGCTGAGAAAGTCCTCACTATTGACCTCAGATGCTAGTTCAAGAATTGCATCTGTGACAATTAGATCATCGGATAGAGAAAATAACCCTTCCACAGCTTCAATCTCAGCTTTGGAAGTTTGAAATGGTTCTTTCGAGGCTTTGACTTCAGCTTTGGAAGTCTGTGGGATTGCACTTTCTGTCCTAACTGTTTCAGTTGCTGGGCCATCCGTCTTCATTTCCCCTTCGAATTCAATCTCAGGTTCAACTTGGACCTTAGGTTCACCAACTTCTTGTAGTGGTAGAAGGTGCATTCAACCTCTGAAGCTCCTCAGCTCCAAAGTACACCACAGCAACATCAGGGCTTGGCTGTTCAATGGAAGATTCCATCAGAAACTTGGAAAAGAACCTGTTTAGATCTTTAAGCATGCTTGGGTCCATTTAAATAACAATTGGAGAAGGCTCAGGAAAGACAGTAGCTTGTTGAGCAGGATATCTTGAAGTCATAGTTGAAAGTGCTAGACTTTATGGTTCCTCATCTGTTTGTCTCTGAACACTCTCCCCCTTTTTGGTAGCATCATCTTAAGAGCTTGATGAGCTAGAGGAAGAAGTCAAGGAGACCTAAATTGGTACATGTCTAACAGATATCTCAATCTGTTTCTCAGCTAGTTTGGCCTTGAGACTTTCAATCTCAAGTTGCTGAGTGACAGACCTATCATCTAAAGTCTTAACCCTGGATTCAAGGTTTGAGACTTTAGAAAGTAGATCTCTAATGGTGAGCTGCATACTTCCCTCATCTTCTTTTGAAGAATCACTGGGAGATGAGTTAACATACCTGGTATGTTCATCCTCACCACCAAATGTGGTTTCTTGGCACCCTGGTTTCCCTTGCCTAATGATGTCTCTTTCAGAGTCATCAAAGGCATGGTTATTGTAGATTCAATCTCAGAGATGTTACCACTACACTGAAGATCAAATGAGGCTCCTTCAATAGTGGTAGATGAATCTACATGAGTCCTTCCACACCAGTGGAACACACCTCAGTTTGGGCTTGCGGATAGGGGCTAGAGATAAGTGGTCTCTCTAGGCTCAGTTGATCCTTGAGAGGGTGTTGTGGATCAACTTCATTGCCATGAAGAGACATAATCTCCTCATCAGTTTCAATAAGTAGGTCGGTAAGAGATATAGAGGTTAAGCCTAATGCCTCGGGACTTTGATCAATGTCTAATGGCATTGAGCCTTTGAGAGGGTTGTCCCTTTTTGGCTGCTCAGGTGAGTATAGTGACTCACCTTGAGTGGTTTCAGCTTGGGTTTCTAGCTCATGGGATTGAGATTGAGGAGACTCAATACCCATATTAGGGTCAAATATGAAGGAAGGTGTGATCTCAGACTTAGTGAGAGTCCATGTTTCCACTCTAGTCTTTTTGGATTGAACAGGGGGGACTTGTTCAATCAAAGTAGATTGAACAAGGGTTCGTTTAGGACGTCTCTGATAAGTAATTTTGATGGGGTGGGAAGGTAGATTTGGCATTGCGAGGGTTATTGTTGGTGTGGGTTCATCACATAAGGTTTAATAGGGATGTCACAAGGAGCTATGCGCTCAATCATACCTGGAAGCAATGCAGTATGTCTTCTAGTGAAGTTGGTGGACATCCTCTTTAGCACTTTGAAGATGGCCGGCCTCATGTGAGGAACAGGCAGAGCAGCTGCACAGACAAGCTTGCTCTGGTCCAACTCACAGTTAATGATGTGTTGAATGAACCGGGGATACATATAAAATGTTTTCCTTTGATGGTTCCCCATCAAATTGGTCAGCACAAATCTTGAATAGTTGAAAAGGAGGCCTTTTACCAACCTATGAACTAGGCATCCTAGTTCGTATGGGATTTGATCCCATCCCCCAGACTTGTTTGACAAGCAGTGAAGGACTATGTGAAGCCGAAACTTCCAATGGTAAAAGAAATTGAACTTGTACACCGTTGACCTGCTCACATCACCACCATATCCTATTTGGGTATATGTGTTATCAAGGTCTACTTTAGGGAACTCTGTAGGAGAGCCTTCATCATGGAGCTCTAGATGCTCCCTGATGACTTGTTCAGATATGATCAATTATTGATCACAAATGCTCGATCTCAGAACCCTAACTCCGTTCTGGGTTTCAATCTGAGCATTTCCCAAGAATTCGGCCATATGGTTCAAATAGACAGTGGAGTTGACAATTAGGGCTGTGAAGTAGGTAGATTGAGTTAGGAAGGATATGATTTCAGAGAAGTTTGCATCCTTGGAAGAGTCAAAGAGTGTGACTTGGTTGTGCTGAGGGTTTAGTGCCATTTTTGGGAGAAGTTGCAGAGAAATGAGTTTGAATTTAGGTAAATTGGACACGAAGGAAGCTTTGGGCAGTAAATTTGGTAAAGAGATTAAATAAGTGGGTCAGGGTCATTTAAATGGGTGAAAAGGCGGGTTTGGTGGTTGGATAAGGTGAAAAGATGGTTTGAGGTAAGATGTAACAGGGGCGGTAAGGTTAAATATTCCGACATCATTAATAAAATCTTTGATTTTTACAGAGTGAGGCCCAAAAGATTTCCGTTACACAATAAAAGCTTTCTTCCGAAGCCAATCTTACTTCCGAAGGTATGTGTTTTACTTCGGAGAGTAAAGATGGCTTTCCGAGTGGAGAAGTTTATAAGCTTCAGAGGTAGATTTGATACTTCATCAAATGCTTCTTCCGAGACTAAAACTCTTCCGAAAAGAAGATTTCCCTTGGAGGATTTTTGCTTTGGAAGATATACATGAAGAAAAACCTTATGTAACAGGGCTTAAATTGTTTTTGACAAAGACAAGACACGTTTTAAAAGGTTTTTCAAATAAGATGGACTAATCAATGTTTATCATCCCAATAGCTGTAATAAGATACTTAAATCTTTGTTGATCAAATGCTTTGGTGAACAAATCAACATATTGTTCATTTGAATCAACTTTGATTAGTTTAATCAGATTTTTCTCATGAATATCTTTAATGAAATAATAGCTGCTCTCAATGTGCTTTGTTTTGGAGTGCTTTACAGGATTTTCTGTAATGGAGATAGCACTATTGTTGTCAGTGTGGATAGGAGTGCTCATGAAGTTGAATCTATAATCTATCATCTGGTTCTAAATCCACAGTAGCTGAGCACAACAACTAGCAGCAGCAATGTATTCAGCTTCAGAAGTAGATGTTGAAACGGAGGATTGCTTCTTGCATTGCCATGAGATGATCCTTCCACCAAGAAATTGACATCCTCTTGATGTTGATTTCTTTTTGATATTGCAGCCACCATAGTCACTATCAGAATAGCCATAGAGATTGAAATTGCTGTTCCTTGGATACCAGAGACCCAGTTTAGGCGCTCCTTTGAGGTATCTGAGGATTCTCTTGGCAGGAACTAGGTGAGACACCTTTGGAGCAGCCTGATATCTTGCACAGATGCATGTTGCAAACATTATATCAGATCTACTTGTTGTGAGATACATCAGAAAACTAATGATTGCCCTATATAGATGTTGATTAGTATCCTCCCCCTCAGAGTCAGGACAAAGATTGTGATTTCTAGGTATGGGTGTCTTTGTTGGCTAACAATCTTTCATATTAAAACTTCCTACAATATCATTGACATATTTAGATTGATTGATAAAGAACCCTTCCTTCATCTACTTCACCTGAATTCCAAGGAAAAAGTGTATTTTTCCCATGAAACTCATCTCAAATTTCTTCTTTATAATGCTCTCAAAGCCTTTGCACATTTGGTCATTTGAGGAACCAAATATGATGTCATCAACGTAGACTTGTACGAACAAGATGTCTTTCCCATACTTTCTTATGAATAAAGTCTTTTCAATGGTACCTCTAGTGTATCCATTCTTCAGGAGAAACTAAGACAAATTCTCATACCACAGCCTAGGTGTTTGGTGCAGCCCATAGAGAGCTTATCCAATTTGCGCACATAGTTTGGATGTTGTGGGTCTTCAAATCCCGGAGGCTGGCATACATAGACTTCCCTATCTTTACCCCCATATAGAAAGGCACACTTGACATCAAGTTGGTAGAAAGTAAAATTCTTGGATGCAGTATAAGCAAGAAAGATCCTCACTGCCTCAAGTCTTGCAACAGGTGCAAAGACATTAGTGTAATCAAATCCTTCCTCTTGAGTGACCCTTGAACTACCTATCTTGCCTTGTTCTTGATAATCAAGCCTCTATCATCTCTCTTGTTCCTAATAACCTATTTGATGCCTATTGGTACTTGACCGGATGGTAACAGACATAGGTTCCAAACCTTTTGTCTTTTGAATTGAAGCAATTCCTCTTGCATTGACTCAACCCAGCTACTATCTTTCAAGGCATCTTCTACTTTCTTGGGTTCCATCTGAGATAAAAACCTTGAGTACAAGCAGACATTTCCATTTTGAGTTTGTCCCCTTGTTCTCACACCTTCAGAGACATCTTCAATGATGTTTTCAACTGGATGAGTGTTGTGAATCCTAAGCCTAGGAATCACATCCAGTTGCAAAGATAGATCCAGATTTGACATATTTTGCCTTGGAAGTTGAACACTTGGACCAGCAGTTGTTTCATACTCATTCAATGAGGGCTGATTGAATGAAAGAGAAACAAGATCAGTATCAATTAACTGTGAAGCAGCATTAACAGTTGCATGTTCCTTCAAGATGCTAATTCCATCAGCTTGGTGTTGTGTAGTGTCACCGGATGAGTTTTGAGGATCACTAGTGTAACATCCGACATTTTTCAAATTGAAACCCAAACCCGAACCCATTTTGAACTTCCATTATTAAATTATTTTAATAATTTTAATGAATCAAATACGTTAAATGTGTAATTTAACCAATATTGACAATTGTTTAATTCAATTTCCATATATTAAATCATTTAAACAACTTATAATAATTTTTATAATTTATAAAATAAACTATAAAAGGTTATTAATATTTATAAGATTTTAAATATTCAATTAAAATAAATAATCAAATTACAAGTTCTTATAAGATTTATAAAGTCTACAAAGATTTAATAAAAAAAGTTGTTAAATTAAAATTACATTTTTAATAAATTTAGAGTTTAAATTGTAATTATTCTTTTACTTATTTAAATAATTTAATTTTATATTTATTTCAAATTTCAATCATAACTCCCTTTTGAAAGACTTGTAACTCACCATTAACACCATTCATAACCCTCTCCTAACCTCAACTATAAAAGCAAGCTTTAGGTCACACTTTTCATTTGCTCATTTTTTAAAAATCTCAATCTCATATCTTTCTTTCATCCTTTGGTTTTGATCAAATTCAAAAATTTTCTTTTACAAGTAATTTCAAGAAGTTTCTAATGATAAGGTAATCTTATAATTGCTTTTATATTATGTATATCTATATTGTTCTAATTATCTTAACATTCAATTGTTCTCATGCTCTTATTTTTATTCTTTCCTCTACTAAATCTCTTAAATTTTAATCATTATCATTTGATCATTAACATTCTAACCTTCAGTAACCTTATAACAATCATTAACATTCCTAAATCAAACTAAGAACACGCTAACGTAAACAAGAATCCCGTTTGCATATGGACGGCTATGCTGCCGCATTCGGTTATTCCACAAGATTATTTCTCTAAATGATGACTATGCTAAAGTCCGGGAATATTTTTTTAAAACTCAAATGAAGTCTAATATACCATATATCGACATAATAAATTTGTTCTAACCCGTTTCATGATTTAGCAATTTTAGAAGTGCACATAAGTGCCTTACTACAAATTTGGCAGAATATAGTGTGACTTAAACTAATCATAACTTTATTATAACAAACCAAATTTGAGAAAAATCAGACTCCAATATTGAGCTCATTGAATTGCCTTTTTAACGATAGTTTATACGTCTTCAAACTCAATCGGACGACTCAACAATAGTCTTCACAAGATAAGTGCGCATTTCAGCATCTTCTGTCTTGTGCTGCTATTTTGACTTATGTACGGATTTTTAATAGAACTGTTTCTGTACAAAAGTTGTCCAGGAGACTCTGAACTAGTCAACTGTAAATTTTTATAATTTTTATAAAACCGTTTGCTATTTTTAAAACCTTTTCAAACACCTACCAAACATTCTGTCCAGAATCTAAAATTGGTACAATAATCTTTTTCCAATCTACCTTTCGGTTTTTGACAATCTCTAAACGTCCTAACTTTTTGTAATGAATTCCGACCTCAAGTTATTGTTTTTTATCCTTTAGAACATCACTTTTGACTATTGAACATCTAAGCGTCCTTATGTACTCTACAACCATCTTTATACAATGTGAGTTTTCCATGCCTCTTTTTTACTTTATTTTACACCTTTTGTGGTGAAACATGTTAACCTTATAAACTTACACTTGTAAACATCTCTATACTTGTAAATACACATGCAATTCATCTTTACTTTTTGTCATGGTTATTTGTATTATTGTGAGTGTTATATGAGATACATTATATGTTGACAATCATTAACTATTGC
Source organism: Flaveria ramosissima (assembly GCA_025215565.1). NCBI lineage: Eukaryota > Viridiplantae > Streptophyta > Magnoliopsida > Asterales > Asteraceae > Flaveria > Flaveria ramosissima. Next base: position 60,555,392 of record CM046036.1, on the reverse strand, counting down.
TAGCCTGACGACGTCATAGATCTATAGGCCTGACAAGCCTATTTGGTGCTAAAGCCGATGTATTGCCGGCTCCTGATGACGTATGACTTGTTCATCATGGGAACCAAGTACACTTAGCTAATCGTTATAAACTTGTAATCTTAATCTTGGTCAAGGTTTGATTGTAGCTATATGTGTTCTATAAATTTGCATAATTCATAACCATTAACATGAATTGCTACTTGTAAATCTTTTTATATAAATATGTATGTTTGACCCATGGAAACTCAACAACTTTCAAATTTTACCCTTTATTTGTAACATGTTTCAGGATTGCTACTTGAGGAACTCTTCTTGCTCATATAGGACTTGGACTTAGTTTAATTAAACATCTTATGTTGTTGTTTATATCTTTGTTGTATTGTATTGACTTAATTGTCTTGTATTGTTCAATGAGAAATGGTATTTAATATTATTCCAACTTATTTAGTTCCATGTGCTATGAACAATCGTTTCACATTCGTCCGCCCCGATGAATTCCCCGTCGGTCGGCGTGTGACAGATTGGCATCAGAGCTATGGTTATAGGGAATTAAATTATTAGAAATGGAATGACCTAGAATATAACTAAGTACCCTTACACATGATTCCTCTCATGTAGCTTATACGCTTAGATAGGATTTTATGTGTTTTATATGTTTATACTTGATTATGTGCCTTAAGTGATTCTTATATTACTTTGATTCTTATCAATGCACGCATGAATCTTAAATCATATTCTAAGGCATTGTGTGCCTAAATTAAATGGTTTTCAAAATGAGCTTTGAATCGTTATTCATGGTATTCAAGTCTCGTCAAAGTCTATGTCCTATAACTTGGAACATGTAATGCTGGAAGAGCGTGATGCCTGAATCTTGAGGTGTTCTGTCTAGGCAAGGTATTCATATAAATCTAAATCAATCGATGGATCCGTTTTCCTTACCTGGGAACCCTTGGGGTGAGTGTCCGCTTATAGGTACGCATGTCTTTATTAAGGTTGTAGTTGACCTCATACTATGATAAGACAACGTATTGCTTTGGTTAGTAAACCGAACGTTACACTTGAAACATCTTGTTGTTATTTTTAATCGTGTTATCATTGATCTTTTCTTCTTGGATCTTAAAACTCATTACCCAATTCTCATAATGACTTTTAATAATTATTTTGAATGTCCTTCCCTCAAACCCGAACTTATTCTATAACCTCATTTCAATGATACTCTTATTCTGAACTAAACTATTAATCTTAACAAACACGATTTTCGTATCAATTTTGAACTAATGTAACTTTGAAACCTCAATGACATTGTAAACAAGAATCGATCATCTAAGAACCATGTCGAAGATATTTGCTTGAGAAGCTCCTATGAATTCACATCTCATCCAAAAGTGTCTAAAAATATTTCTCGTGTTCGTCAAGAAGACTCTCGTATTGATCTAAAACTTGGTGTTGTATTCGTAACAAAACCTTCCTAATCGTCTTGCACCTTCTAAATGCAAAAGATTATCAGCTAAAATTCTAAATTGATGACCTATCCATTTTTTCAAGAAACACATGATATCTTGAATCATGAAATTGAACAAACTTAAGCGTACCAAAACACCATAATCAAACTCATTGAGTTTAAACGTTCCCAAGCATTCACTATAGAACACGAAATGAAATCGAAGTCTCCTCATAACTTTGAAATAAATTTTCTCGTGATTAAATTTTGGAACAAAATTTTTAAAAGAAGGGTAGACTGTAACATCCGCCATTTTTCAAGTTAAAACTCAAACCCGAACCCATTTTGAACTTCCATTGTTAAATTATTTTAATAATTTTAATGAATCAAATACGTTAAATATGTAATTTAACCAATATTGATAATTGTTTTATTCAATTTTCATATATTAAATCATTTAAACAACTTATAATAATTTTTATAATTTATAAAATAAACTATAAAAGGTTATTAATATTTATAAGATTTCAAATATTCAATTAAAATAAATTATCAAATTACAAGTTCTTATAAGATTTATAAAGTCTACAAAGATTTAATAAAAAAAAGTTGTTAAATTAAAATAAGATTTTTAATAACTTTAGAGTTTAAATTGTAATTATTCTTTTATTTATTTAAATATTTAATTTTATATTTATTTCAAATTCCAATCATAACCCCCTTTTGAAAGACTTGTAACTCATCATTAACACCATTCATAACCCCCTCCTAACCTCAACTATAAAAGCAAGCTTTAGGCCACACTTTTTATTTGCTCATTCTTCGAAAATCTCACTCTCATATCTTTCTTTCATCCTTTGGTTTTGATCAAATTCAAGAACTTTCTTTTACAAGTAATTTCAAGAAGTTTCTAATAGTAAGGTAATCTTATAATTGCTTTTATATTATGTATATCTATATTGTTGTAATCATCTTAACATTCAATTGTTCTCATGTTCTTATTTTTATTATTTCTTATACTAAATCTCATTAATTTTAATCATTATCATTTTTTCATTAACATTCTAACTTTCACTAACCTTATAATAATCACTAACATTCCTAAATCAAACTAAGAATACGCTAACGTAAACAAAGAATCATGTTTGCATATGGACGGCTATGCTGCCGTATTTTATTATTCCACAAGATTATTTCTCTAAATGATGAATATGCTAAAGTCTTGGAATATTTTTTTATAACTCAAATGAAGTCTAATATACCTATCGACATAATAAACTTGTTCTAACATGTTTCATGATTTAGCAATTTTAAAAGTGCACATAAGTGCCCTACTACATATTTGACAGAATATAGTCTGCGTTCAACTGATCATAACTTCATTATAACAAACTAATTTGAGTAAACTCAGACTCCAATGTTAAGTTCATTGAATTACCTTTTTAACGATAGTTTATACGTCTTCAAACTCAATCGAACGCCTCAAAACTAGCCTTCACAAGATAAGTGCGCATTTCAGCACCTTCTGTCTTGTGCTGCTGTTTCAACTTATTTATGGATTTTTTTATAAAAATGTTTCTGAACAAAAGTTGTCGGGGAGACTTTGAACTAGTCAACTATAAATTTTTATAATTTTATAAAACCGTTTGCTTTTTTTAAACCTGTTCAAACACCTACCAAACATTCTGTCCAGAATCTAAAATTGGTACAATAATCCTTTTCCAATCTACCTTTCGCTTTTTGACAATTTCTAAACGTCCTAACTTTTTCTAATGAATTCCGACCTCAAGTTATTATTTTTTTTATCCTTTAGGACATCACTTTTGACTCTTGAACATCTAAGCGTCCTTATGTACTCTACAACCATCATTATACAATGTGAGTTTTCCATGCCCCATTGTTTACTTTATTTTACATCTTTTGGGGTGAAACATGTTAAACTTATAAACTTACACTTGTAAACATCTTGATACTTGTAAATACACATGCAATTCATCTTTACTTTTTTTCATGGTTATTTGTATTATTGTAAGTGTTATATGAGATACATTATATGTTGACAATCACTAAATATTACCGCCTGATGACGTCATAGATCTATGAGCCTGACAAGCATATTTAGTGCTAAAGCCGATATATTGCCGGCTCCTGATGACGTATGACTTGTTCATCATGGGAACCAAGTACACTTAGCTAATCGTTATAAACTTGTAATCTTAATCTTGATCAAGATTTGATTGTAGCTATATGTGTTCTATAAACTTTCATAATTCATAACCATTGACATGAATTGCTACTTTTAAATCTTTATATATATATATATATATATATATATATATATATATATATATATATATATATATATAATATATATATATATATATATATATATATATATATATATATATATATATATATATATATATATATATATATATATATGTATATATATATATGTATGTTTAACCCATGAAAACTCACCAACTTTCAAATTTGACCCTTTATTTTTAACATGCTTCAGGATTGCTACTTGAGGAACTCTTCTTGCTCATATAGGACTTGGACTTAGTTTAATTAAACATCTTATGTTGTTGTTTATATCTTTGTTGTATTGTATTGACTTAATTGTCTTGTATTGTTCAATGAAAAATGGAATTTAATATTATTCCAACTTATTTAGTTCCATGTGCTATGAACAATCATTTCACATTCGTCCGCCCTGATGATTCCGCCGTCGGTCGGGGTGTGACAACTAGGTTGACAACTGGTTGAAGCTCCACTATCTCTTGAGATAGTTATACTATCAGATCTTCCAATAGTGGGAGCTTGGTTTGCAGCAACTCTTAGAGAACTTGGGAGAGGTCTGGGTAACTCAAATCGCTGATCAACATCATAATCACTCTGAGTACCTATTCCAACAAAAACATTCTCACAAGAGGGTTTAGAATAGTTTTGAAACAATTCAAAATCAAAAATATGATCAGGCCCATTCCCCCTAACACAAGGAGTGTGCTCATTAACAACAATGTTGTATGATTCCTCAATTTGTTAATTTTTAATATTATAAACTCTATAAGCAATAGAGTTTGAGGAATATCCAACAAAGATAGCATCATTCGACTTTTTAGCAAATGTTACCAAATTGTTCTTTGTGTTAAGTATGGTACACCTTCTGCCAAAGGACCTTAGAAAGCCAATGAATGGTGGCCATTTGTTCCATAGCTCATAAGGGGTTTTTCCATTTGGCTTAACTACAAGAACTCTGTTTTGCACATAGCATGAAGTGCTGACTGCCTCTGCCCAGAATGTTAGAGTCAGCTTTGAATCAGCTAACATAGTTCGAGCAGCCTCAATAAGTGTCATGTTTCTTCTCTCAGCAACACCATTTTGTTGAGGAGTTCTAGGTGCACTATATTGTCTAGCAAATCCCTTTTGAGTTACATAATAAGTCAAGAACTTGATTCTTAAACACAGTCCCTTGATCACTTCTAATTATTTTAACCTTGTGATCAATTTGATTTTCTATTTTAAGAATAAAAGATTTTAAAGTTTCAGCAGTTTCATCTTTAGTTCTTAAAAAGAATACCCATGTAAATCTTGTAAAATCATCACCAATCACAAGACAATATGATTTTCTTACAATGCTCATCATACTTGTGGGACCGAATAGATCCATGTACAATAAGTGTAATGGAGTGGTGTTAGAGTTAACTACTTTTGATTTATGAGATGATCTATGTTGCTTTCCATTTCAGACATGCAACACAGTTATCTTTGTAGAAAAATTCTTTTTTAGGAAAACCATGTACCAAGCTATTTTTACAAATTTATTCATGGTTTTGAAATTGACATGACACATTTGTTTATGCCATAGTGTTGAGTCATCACCATCAGCTTTGGAAAGAAAGCATGATACTTCACCCAGTAGGGAAGCATTGTTCATATCTAGCTTGTACATATCCCTTTTCCTAGGAGATATAAGAAGCACCAATCCCTAAGGAATTGTCATCCCGGGTTTGAGGATAATGCACTCATGTTTTATGAAAATCATTTGGTGCTTTTGATCACAAAACTAAAAAACACTTAACAGGTTATGTTCAAGCTGTTTGAAAAAGTGTACTTTGTCAACTTTTAAATTACCATTGGATATACTCTCTCTGCTAGAAATATATCCTCCGGCCTCACCTCTAAACTGAACAAGACCTCCATCAAAATGTTGAAATTATTGAAGGAGACATATGTTCCCTGTCATGTGCCTTGAGCATCCACTATCCACAATTCATACATTGTTGTTCTTGTCATATGGATGTCCCTACACATAAGATGAGAAGATTTGTTTTTATTGGAAACCCAAGCCGTGTTGGTCTTGGGTTCTTCCAATGATGATGACATAAATGAACCAAAATTTATGTATGGGGGTTTAATGGATGTCTTTGAGGAAGAGGTTTGGGCTGCAGCATCTTCTTTGATCTTCCATTCCATCCCTTGGTTGATCATAGTAGATGAGCTTGTTGAAGCTTGTGAAGCACATGGCATTCTTCTGAAGCTTTTTTCTTTTCGGAAGAAGCCTTCACCACCTTTTCTTCTGAAGCAGTCTTCTTCTCGGAAGGTTTCAAAGGAACTCTCTTGTTCTTTTGAATTTTCTTAACCTTGTCTTCCAAATCAATTTGCCGTTTGGAAGAATGAGTTTCTTCCGAAAGGAACTTTGCTTCCGAGACAAGCTTTCCTTTCCTCATCACTTGGGCCATGTGATATGGTCCAAATATGAAACCCTCCTTGACTCCTTCTATCTTAACATTATTTGCATAATGTGTGCTTGCAGGATTGTGGTAATAATCTTTAGTCATGTGATTTTGCAGACAACACATTATGCATGCAATGTTAACCTTTGAGGGATGTGACTGTTGTTTCTTGCATTTCATGCTTTCATCAACAATCTTCCCCTATAACATCTGATCCTTTGGTAGGACAGGAGTGCTGGTACTACACTCCTTTCTTGGATCAGAGTTTTCCACCACCTTGAATACAACTGAGATGAAAACACCCTTTTGTTTTGGGTCTATTTTCAACTTGGACTCAACACTTTCTTGGCAGTTTTTTTGGCTATCTTAGCCCTGTTTCTTCTGGCTTTGATGGTTAGGGGTTGATCATCACTGGTGAGAATGGGTTGATTTACCTGGTCCTTTCATGTGATGGTCTCTATGGTTGCATCACTCTTCAACTCATGGGAAGGTGGGTCAACTGATGGAACCCCTTGCTTTTTAGTCCCGCATCTTGGTTGTCTAATAGACTCATAAAAGTGTGGAGGAGCAATTTCATTGTTTTCCAACCCGCCTTTGTTTTGATAACAAAGTTTTGAGTGAGAGGATGATGCAAGAATGACTTGGAATTTTTGCTCAGAAATAGCATGCTTCCTTGCTTGAGCCTCAGTTGTGACAAGCTGGGCTTGAGTCTCAGTCAATTTGGAGATTGAATCTTTGATTTGAGTCTTGTAGTTGGTATGTTTATGTTTTAACAAGGACACCATTTTCTCTAACTCTTCAATTTTCTTTTAATAGTCAGATCCAGCCCTTTTAAAATCAAATTTTTAAAATATTTAAAGACTCAATATCGGATTTAATTTTCATATTGTAGTTCTGATATAATTTAACTTTAGCAATGCAAGATGGAGTACAAAGGTGTTCATATACCTTGCTGTCTTTAGTTCCAGACATCAAATCTTGAGCAGGAGTCACATCCTGTACCATGAAGCTCTAGTCAACTTCTTGAGCCACACCAACTTTTCAGTTGACTTTCCAGTAGCTTTAGGTGTAGAGGTAAGTTTGGAGGCTTGTAAGGTTCCCAGATTTGATTTGAGAGCCTTGCATTTCCTGGCAAAGTGACCAAGTTAGTTATAGTTATAACATTTGGCTTTTGTCTTGTCAAACCCAAACTTGCTGTTAGTTGGGTTTTAGGAAAACTACCTTCCAGTTCTCTTGAAGAACTTATTCGCTCTATAAGTTAACAGAGCCATCTGTTGGACAATGTCCACATACTCGACATCATCTCGGCTGAAACATTCTAGATCATCAAAGCAATACTGAAAGTCACTAGAATGCCCATTTTCTGAGACAAAGGCACAACTGTCCTGGAAGGAACTTTGCTGAGCCTGTTGAGACCTTGGAGTCTCAGGGAATATGATGTATGGCCCATAAGAACAGGATGGCAGCTGGGAGTAAGTCATATACTGCTGAGGTTGGGGGGTCCTGAGCCTTCAGCAACCATTAAAGCGTTGCTAGCGGGAAGGCTTGAGGTTCTGCTCATCTAGTGGCCTCTCTTTTTCTCCATCTCTAAATGGTATCCATCAAGGATGCCATATAGTTCAGTCATGGTGAGGGAGTTCAGATTTTCTTTCCTCTTGATAGAGACACAGTATAACGTCCACTCATTTGGGTGTGCACTCATGAATTTTCTTGGGAGATCTCTCAACTCAAGGGCAATTCCCACAGACTGAAGGGAGGAAATAAGATCCATATACCTGAAGTATTGCTGGCTGAGGGTCTCTCCTGCAATATAAGTGAAGTTCTCAAATTGTTGCTTCAGTGAATCTTTCTTGGAGTCATTTGAGCTACAATACATCTGGGACGAGGCATCAAACAGTTCTTTGGCTGACTTGCAATGCTCAAAACCAACCATAATGGCGTTGGGTATAGCAGTCATCAGAACAGTCATAGCGTTCTTTCAATGTCCAGCTTCTTGCGGTGTTCATCAGAGTAATCTTCTACAACCTTCTCTATCATGGCGCCATTTCCACATGGTGCTGCCACCTTTGGTTCGTAAAGACCATTGATGATAGATTGCCACATCTTGCCCTCTTAATATCTGATGAAGCCTACCATGTGTCTGCTCTATGATCTAAAGTTTTCAGGGGTGATGATAGGTGCTTTGGTCATCGTCCCCATCTCAATTTCAGATTTTTGGTTGAGGGCCATTTTTAAGTGTGGTGAAAGAATGAATGAAGAAAAGGTTGATTTGGATGGTAAGACCTCACAATCAAGAGCCTAAAAAGCTCTGATACCAATTGCAAGATCGGTTTTTGTCACTCAACACAAGTATAGTCTCTCCAACTCATTAAATCACACTCGGTTTAGATGATGCAGAATCCCTTCTAAGAGTTGGTAATAATATACTAAGTAACTAAGAACATAGGAAGATAATTTTCAAGGTACTTGTATATATTACTTCTCAATTTAAAGTATTACAAGACTCTTACAAGCATATTACAAGAGTTACAATGAGAAACTATATATACTAGATCCTACATCGGATATACTTTGATACCAACTGGAAACCTATGACTAAAGCAAATAGTACATTGCTAAAGACAAGGTATCTTAGATAAAATATTATCTAAGATTCATATCCATGACTTACCTTTTGTCACCAACTGAAGTTGGTAACTGTACCAACTGATAAGGAATGAACAGAGGAATAAGTATGGTCAACTACATGGGCGTGGGAAAGCATCTTGCAGTATCTCAGAGATTTGCAGCGGAGTGTCAGAAGGACCATACTTATGTCCACTGGTTCATAGTAGGTTCTTCCGAAGGTTAATTGGCTTCGGAAGAACAAGTTCTTCCGAAGCCACTTATACTTCGGAAGAGGCTACTTCTTTCCGAGGCTTGAGACATTTTTCAGGTCTTCATACTTCGGAAGTCATTGTCTTGAATTCTTCTAAGTGTTGAACTTCGGAAGAAAGACTTTTTCTTCGGAAGTTGGAGTTTCTCTTCGGAAGCTCTTTCAGACTTAACCTTCGGAAGCTCAGCATTTACCTTAGGAAATTCAGCATTTGCCTTTGGAAGTTCTTAATAAGTTGCACCAAAAATTGTCTAAGTGTTTGTTTTGGTTGCACCAGCCTTACTTTATCCAACAGTTGATTCAGTGTCTATCTGTACATGCCAAGTGTTGAACCAATGTCGATTAGCACCGGAAGTAATAAAGTGTTGATTGACTACATATAAGCACTCAAATGGATGCTTTGCTGATCAATCACAACATTAGACAAGATTGTATGTATCAAAGTACTCTGACGACTGTTGTGTTCTACCTTTTGTAGACATCATAGTACTAAAGTTGCATACTTCTAATATGTCAATTGTTTGTCCGAGTTTTATATACCTTTTTTAAACCAGGAATAGATGTAAAGTTGTTTATTTTTAGTTTATAGGATAAAACATCTCTCACTTGTATAGTTTAGAGGCAAACATGTAAGCCCACTTGTTTTATTTGCCAATTTTATCATTTTTACACAAAAGATTAATCAAGTATACTTTTAAAGAATATCTTGTGTTTATATTTACTCAAAGTATATATGCTATACGTTGATCAAATAGAAAATTCTTGTTAATTTATTAACCCTGATCCAACACACATGTTACTTGATTCTGCCGTAGATCCTTCAACATTAAGACTAAACATAATGGGGCATTAATGCCGCGTTAATAGGGTATTATAGCACATTAGAACACATCTAGGTCACTCCCATGGGCATTGTACGGGTGTTATAGGTATAGGCGTTTTCACTGTAATGCCATAACATCTCTCATAAATGGGTAATGATTGATTGAAGGGGCATTAAAAGATATTAACCATTACATATGTCTTTGGTTGGCGCTGATGTGACTAAAATTATCCTTTAAGATGCATTAACCTTTACATATGGTCTAAGTAATTAAGTCTAAAGGGTAAGGTTGTGCTTGCAACCTAATCTTTCATCCTTTGAAACTAGTTCTTGCAACTACTACCATTACTTTTCTCTCTCGTTGTATAGACACATATGATACAGTTATTTACAAGAGCACAAATAATGCTAGAGTTTGTGAGAATCAATCTAAATGATATATTTATTTATGTTTTTATTAAGATTCTAGAAGTATGAGATTACAATATTATGATGTAAATATATACAAATTAATTAATGTACATAAGCTATATGTATCCATGTATTATTAAGATTTATACACATATAGATTCTAATATTTATTAAATCTACACGTGTACGAAACATATTACAAGGAAGGAAGGATATATACTAACAATATAATTTTTTTAATTTATACACTTTCTTAATATTTAATAAGAAATAAATAACTAAATAAAATTAGTTTTTATGAGCAGTATATTATGTAGGTATGTATGTATGTGTGGATGGATAGAATGGATGAATATATGTACATATCACACCAACAAATAGGATAGGAACAATCTTAATGGCACCAACATCTGGGAGATATGTAACTTTGAAGTAGGGTTTCTTCCTAATCGAAAAAAGTTAATTGCCCCACTAGACACCCATGCCTTTTCATATCATATCCCATGCCCCACCCCACATCAATAATAGAAGAAAAGGGTAATGATTCAAAGTACCCTTGATTCATCTTTTCCTCCAATTAAAGATTGCTTTGTTTGAATCCATACATATAAAGATTCCTCTTGTCATACTCCTTATACATTTAGCATCATTACAAGAAACTGAGATAAAACCCTAATAACTCCAATAACCGTTGAGTCAGCTCGTGCGTAAATTGTCTAAATTTACAAACATTGTGTTATATAACGAGTTCATCATAAAAAATGGAATTTCTTAGGGTCTTAGGATGGATTCCCATGGCCACTCATGTCGGTTAATTTCATGATTTTTTTTGGGCAATAAGATACCCTAAAAGGCTTCTAATAAAGGTTTAGCTTATTGGTGGAATGTGATTAGAAGATATGGTTTCTTTTCACTAGTGCAAACCAACCCTACTTCACTTTTTGCAAATATTGGGAAAATGATGGTTTGATACTTTGGTTAAACATGTCATAAAAGTCAAAGATGAAACAAAGATACATCAACAAAATGACTAAGTGTAGGTTTGAGTATAGAATTCGAGGATGGTCCTATTCTCAAAAAGGGGTTTTGACAGTACTTGCACTCAAAGCAACTAAACTTTAAAACAACTTCTTCTTTTCTTTTATCCTCCCTTTGTTGTTAAGATTACAAAAGAAAAAAGTGTCTTTACTGTTTATGATAATTGATTCAGAAAATTAATGCACCGATAATTAGGGTCCTCGCGACTTAGGATGATGCGATTGTATAGGTTTTGTTTTTTTTACTTCTATTAAACAATAGTAGACCAATTTAAATCTTCTATTCTCGTACAAAAATTCTGGGTTAGATGTGGTTCAAGGCGTTTAACAAAATGATTAAATAATGCTGGAATTGTTACTTTTTGTCACTAAAATTTTATGGAGGCTCAATAATAATGTTAACTCTAAATGGCAATACATGGACTTTATTCTTGCACTTAATGATAATATATGGACTCGATTCTTGTTATATTCTATTGAGCTTATACGTACCTCTATATGACATGTGATTGTAGGTGTTGTTAAACTGTAATGGTATATGTACGGTACTACATTTTATAACGATACCAAATAATATGTGAAATATAACACTTTTTTAGTACTGAATAATTTATAAAATGATAACTTAATTAGGTTTATTTCTTAAACAAAACAAAAGAAGTAACTCAAGTCAAAATGATAACAATATTTGTATGTGCATTAGATTACTTTATAGTCTCATTATGAAATGTAGTGCGCATGAGAAAATTAGTATAAGCATATTCCAAGAATAATTTTATAATATTTTAGTTTAGGGTGGTAATATAGAAGATTATTATATATGTCCTTCCATTTTTATACCTAATTTATCATGTAATTAAATAAATAAATATTGCCTTTTCCCCGAGTGATATCCGTCGTCTTTAATTCATAGTTATTAGATCCATTGTAAACTATTTTAGCCAGTTTCATTATTGACAAATTAAATAATCAAAAGAAAACCAATGGTGTTGGATTCGACTTGTATGAAGAATTCTACCAGGAGCTAATCGACGCCATTATAAAGACTATTTGGTGGATTTTGTGTTTAAATTTAAGAAGCAAAGCAAGTAAACGACTTTCTAATCAACTCTATAGCTACTTTTTCATATCTACATTTCATAGGTGGAGTGGCTAAAATATTCCCTCTTGTTATTCTAATTTTGTTTTCATTTTCTTTTCTGCTAGTAGGCTTAACAAAACTCCACAGTTAAAAAAAGGATTGATGAAAGATTGTAGGTTTATTTATGATGATAAGATGTAAAGTCACTTAATTGTAATTGTTTTTATATTAATGTCAAGTATACCTTATCTAATTTGTAATATATACATAGGAGCGGGTTAAGTTTAATAGCGTGTGTTAAATATTTATGCAAAATTATATATAAGCAATTATATAAATAAATTATGCAACTTATTTAAATAATTAAGCAACTTATATAAGTAATTTGACAACGTATATAGTAATCACAAGATATATGTTTATAATAATTATATATAATTACATAGACATTTTTATATACAAAATTTAAATAATTAAGCAACTTATATAAGTAATTTGACAACGTATATAGTAATTACAAGATATATGTTTATAATAATGTGTATATATAATTACATAGACATTTTTATATACAAAAGTCTGTTTAAAATAGATTTTATCTTAATTTTAACGTCATATTAAAAAAGTTGTCTACGATAAAAGATATGATAACTTCAAAACTGTCAAGCTATACCAATCATCACTCTAGACTTTTTGATACGTGAACATTATCGACGTGACAACCGTATAAATTATATAGATTAATGACTTATCATCACTTCACACGATTTGCATCATTAAAACAATTTGTATTTGAAGTTATACGTGCACACACACCCACATATAAAGGGATATGATCATTTCATAACCCTTAAAAATGAAAATATTTTACAAACAAGTTCGAGTCAAGTAAAAACTATTTAAGCTTGAGCTAGTAATAACATAAGTAGCATAAACTTGACTCAACATTCCTAATCAAGCTCATGAGCTTGCCACATACTTGAGTAAACTCGTGGCTCTATGAGCTGGCTTATTATTTTAAGCTTTAACTTTTTTTTATGTTTTTTTATAAAAGATTCAAATAATAGTATAACTAAAATACCAAATTATAGATGGCACAACTAAAGTCGTATCAAACAACCAATATGCATATATGACAACTTACATGAACTAACGAGCTAGTTATTTAAGTCGAATAAGCTTGATCTTTTTATAATACCGAGTGTTGCCTTAAATTGAAACTCGACTTGATATTTATATGACACGATCAGCTCAATCTTTGACAACCTAAATTACTTGAGATGATGATCGAACCATAATTCAAAATAACAAGTATATTTATGTGAGCCGATGATCGAGCATGAGTCACAATCTATTTGAGCAGCTATAATTATGCATTAAATATTAAAGCTTATCATCTAAATATCTAGGGTATATTTTGAAAGTTAGAAAAAATATATATTAATATTTCTTTTTTTTCCTTTTCATAATAAGAAGAAATAATATAAACATAAATCATCATATTTTATGATTAGAATGGCCATGCCAAACTTTCCACCTCGCATGACTTTTGCTTAATTGAAAAGGTTTTGGCATCTACAATCTTTTTCAACGGTAGATTTCACAAACAAGAAGCAAAAGAAAAGGAAAATTCACTTAAAAAGAGACCAATAAAAGCCACTTTTCCATTTTGTGGACTAATAATAAAGTGTGGAATTGCGGTTCACTTCATATTTTAAAAATCAGTTTCCCCATGCTTTACACACAAGCACTCAACCTTTCTATGTGAGAAGATGAACTAAAAGATTATAAAGTTTATTTATTCAATCATAAAGTTAGGGTTTCATATTTGCTTTCAAAAGTTGAGACAAGTGTGGAGATAAAAACCATATTCTTTTACGTGGGACCTTTGAAAAGTTTAAATATATATTTTTCTAATAAAACATTGCCTCAATTTAAACACGAAACAAGTTCTCTAATTGATGTATGATATTCTCATACTTCTACGTCATAACCACAAAGTCAAATGGATTAACGAATTGTGCATTGTGGCATGAGTATAAGCATGCTTCATTATTTGGTTACATGCACCGTATAGATACGTGTATGTGAAAATGATGATTTCATGTCAAAAAAGCCCGTTTTAGTTCTTAAATCACAAGTATTCTCGTAAGTAACCTAACATCTATGATCACGCTTTCTGAAAGCTGAAGATTATTAAAAAGTGAAGTGCGCTAACTTGAACGAACGACTACCAAAGTAGAATTAAAGTCTATAGGCCGGGAAATTTATAAAGTAGCTTTTCATAATGCACTCAAAGTGACCACAAAACATTCCCTAGGGACGTTACTTTAAACCTTCACAAATGAATGCTTTAACATCAATTCATCTAAAGTGTTGACTTTCTAAGTAAACATACCACAATATTGTTTCATTTAGTAAATAAAGCTACCGCCACAAAACACTTTGAATGCCATTAATGGAGCCCTCTCCATAAACGTGTAACTATAGCATTAAAGCCTTATAAGATGTTTCTTTTGTATCGAAGAAAAAAAGGACTCGAATTTATTATTAATATAAATAAAATAAGTTTGAAAAGAAGCATACACGAATTTTCAAATTACTCGTGATAATTTACAATTTCAATCTAAAATAATAAATTAATAAAATAACTATGTGTAGTATCCTTCGGATAAATCATGCTGTATATAGTGATATGTATATCTTATTGTGACATACAACTTTTTATGTGTTCATAAATCGACTAAATGGTCTAAACCTATACAAAGCGATAATTTAGCCGGTTTATATTTATATGGTTCAGTTCAAGGTTTGAAAACTGAGTTAAAAAAATAATAAAAGCTGTTTTAATCATTTAAAACAATCAAAGTGAGTCACTTCGTTCAACTGACCAAATAATCCAACCAACCCCACTAGTTTAATTTTCCGTTTTCAATAACTTAGTTAGTATTCAACTAGGGATTTTCATCAAACGCCGGTTTGAAAACATTGGTATAAGGTTCAGTTGACGGTTTGTCACATGTAACCGGTCCTGCAATCTAAATTGGCCATAAAAAATATAACAATGCATATCTATAATATTAATAAATGTTTATATTATTTTAATTTTTTTTATAAAACTTAAAGCTTTAATGAAATAAAAACTGAAGCATTACTGTAAAAAACACGACTAGATCGGATCATAAACGTGTTACCTCAACTTAATACATGTTGAAAGTTAACTGTTTGTTTTACATGCAAGAGGATGCCAATTCATGTCATCAAGCAAGATGAAAGTAACCAATTAGTACAACGACCAGAATGAATACCTACATGATTGCATTAAATTTTTAAGAAACTTAAAATATTGTTTTGGACGACTTTTAATCTATTTTTATTGTAGAAATTGAACTCCTTTTTTACAGAAAAGAGGATACAACTTACCATCACAATTTTCTAAGTGACTCAAGAAAAATACTTACACAATTGTTTTATGCTTGTAGCCAGAAAACTAGAAGCAGAGTAATAAAAAAAATTTGCATGGCCCAACTGCCAATATATTTCACAAAACCAATGGCGGAGCTTGAATAATTTTGTATGGGGGGCGGGGGCGAAAATAATTTTTTTAAGGGGGGCAAACTCGATATTTATATAGAAATTTACACTACCGGACCAAAAATTTACACTATCGGGCTAAATTTAACACTACGGACGAAAAAATAGGGCCCCCGCCCCTCCCCGGCCCCTATGAAGCTCCGCCAGTGCACGAAACTGTAATTATTATAAATTCATTTGTAAAAAAGAAATATTACTTGTGACAAATTCAGTGTCATACAAATACGTATACACCCAATTGTCCTTTCTAGATCTGGATCCATTGGCACGCTTGCGTTAATACATTGGGTACGTCTAGTAGCCCAAACTTTAAAGCCCACATGCTGAGCATATAAAAAAAGAGCTTGCAAGGAAAAGGGTCGGTTACAATTTGCGGACTCTAATCAAGTTGAGGTGTACAAACCTTTTTTTTATAAACCGGCTCCGCCCAAATCACTCCGATTTGAGCGGGTTTGATCAAAAACCAGTTTGAGGAGAACTCCGTGCGGATTCAAACTGGTTTTGAGAGTGAATGAACAATACCCTACCGAAAACGGATTGGATAAGGTTCAAACCGAGTCAATCCTAAATTGTCCCTCAAATCAGTAATATTAAATAATTTAATAAATAAATAATATAAAATACAAATTACATAAACTAAATCTCACTTTTTTATTGAATTTTAAAGGTTTACAAAAAAAATATTACATAAAATGCAAATTAAACAAACTAACGTCTACCTTTTCTTTTGTTGTCATCGGCTGATATTTTAAATGTCTTCATTGGAACCCAAGCTATCAAATAGTTATTCGTCGTAAGCAGTTTTCTCATTGGTTAGTGGGACTGTTGATCCTTGGTTTACTTCATCCTCATATATCTCGCCTTCTACTATTTTTCGCCTTCAAATGATGATCTATCTTTTATGCATTCCACTGCTTCAAGTTATCTTTTAATTTAATTACATGGGTGGCTTCTCTGATTAGGTCTGATTTTACTTTGGGTGCCTAACTTTTAGAAATTACATGATTAATCCAATAGGTGGCACAAACGTAACAAACTTGGTCTTTGAACTAGATATCCGTTAAGTTTGAACACTACCATTAGAAGCTGTCGCCGCCATGTAGCACCATCTTTTCCCTCGGAAATAGCTTCCGAGTTGCAATCGTTGCAAATCTAGAAGCTTTCTATGATCAAATCAACTAGGGAGATCACTAATTGCTTCTAATGTGTAAAGTTTCGAACTTTGTCGTCAATGTGTAACCTTTATGCCTTTCTATAGTTGTTTGTTTTAACGCGTGTATCTATATACCTGACTTCGGTATGATTATTAAGATTAATTATCAGATGCTTTCTCTCACCATTTGTTTTTACAAATGTTTTATTTATTATGACATAATTATTTTATATATTTAAATATTAATTATTTACATAATTTATATTTAAAAGCTATTTTATATTCATTGGTTATTTGCACTATCACTAGATGAAAACTAGGGGATGTGTTGTACAAAATTTACCATGGGTCGACAATTTTGTTCTATCATTAGCAAGTTTGGTACATTCATGTACAATGAGGTCATGAAAGAGCTAACATCATTATATCAAACTCGCTCTTATAAAATGTATTGCCAAGCTTTTGATATACTCTATAAACATTTTCCTATGAGGATCAAGGCTCAAAATTAAAGGTACTATCAAGATGTTCAACCCAAACACCTTACGAGACGTATACGCCTTGGATCGCCTTAAGATGCTAATATTGGTGCTTTTCTAGACCCAAAACACACCCCGACAACCACCACATCGTGTGACTTAGTCCAAGTATTCCAGAAATTGCACTTCTAAGAATGCAACCAATTTTCCATTCTTATCTTCATCAACCCATAATGTTCCTATGGTCGACTATAAAGTGAACATGCTTAAGACGATCCATAACGGGGCACTGAATATTTTTAATTAAATCATGTGTTTAATGGAAAGGTAAAATGAAGAGTACAATAACTCGGTACTCAGCGGAAGTAGAGTTTTCTTTGCAACATGTGAGGTTTTGTGGTTATTAGACATTTTGGATGAATTGAAAGTTGATATTTTTTACCAATCCCTCTTGTTTATGATAACTCAGTTTCAAGGAATATTACAACAAACCTTGTTTTTATTGAGCGCACTAAACATTTTGAAAGGAATCTTCGTTTCTTACGGGGAAAACTCTTTGCTAAAATCATTAAAATTCTTAATTAGTACCACTTCCGAAAAACAACTAGCTTATGTTTCTAAAAGGTTTGTTAGTTGGTCATCATGCTCAAATATGCATATGTTGTAAACGCTTGAAGAATTTGGTGCTAGACATTAGGTTGGGTGTTTGAAATATATTGTTCCATTTTACATTTCTATACAAACTACTGAAAATGCCCACGTGTTGTGGCGCTACGGCTGTTGCGTGATTTTTTGGGAATTCGATTTTAGTCAGTCTCGACTAGGTGCATTATGACGTAAATTTAAAAATCAAAATATAATTATTGAAAAAATTGAATGAATAAAAAACAATTACGTATATTACAAAAGTCTTTAATTCAACTATATTATCCCAATAAGATTACTGAAAGCATGAGTGGTATTTGTGGTCGAAAATCACTTAGTACCTTTTTTTGGGGGGTTCGTTTTATGAATGTAGTTTAGAGTTTTACGATCATCGGAGGCAGCTTTCCATGGTGATTTGTATAGAGCGGAGAAAGTTAGTAAAGAAATTGTCAACACAAATTACCATTTTGATTGTAATTGAGCTATTAACAACCGCCAAGTGAAAAGGGAAGAGGGATTAGTGCTCAATCGTAATGAATGCACGACATTGAAAGTAAGTGACGATTTTGTTTAGCCACGTATATATGCTTTAGCATTTTTGTTATAAACATCATATGTTATAATTTATTGTAAGGGCATAAATGGAATAAAATGGTTAATTTTTGAAATTTCAGCATTACTTTTCATATGGGTGTCTTAATCCATAAGTAAAATTATCATTCTATCATCCTTTCACTTTTATTATAAAAGATATAGATAAATATTAAACTTATTAAACTCACAATATGCCCTTAAAAATATTAGTATTATAGTTATTATAAATTTGAAGATATATATAAGTTATATACTTAAATATTTAAATAAAATAATACTTAATTTAAATAGTATTTAGTTATAAAAATATAATTAGTAATATAATTTAAATGTCAATTTATAATATTACAAATGAAATAAAATTTAATAAAATGAATTAAATAATAACATATTATTAAATAATGTATTAGTAATATTTATTAAATAATGTATTAGTAATATTTATTAAATATATGAAAAATACAAGGATAAAAATATCAATGTATATAAAATTTAATGGATAAATTTATCATATTGTGCATAAACTATTTTAAAATCTTAATCAATTTCTTATTATACCACTCTTATATGTCTTGCACTTCTTTGTACATGTTGCTTCAAAACTAGTATGATTGGCAAAATTATATCTCTATCCAAAAAGATGTATTATATAATAGTATAGATATATGTATTTAAATAAAATAATACTTAATTTAAATAGTATTTAGTTATAAAAATATGATTAGTAACTATAAATTTAAATGTAAATTTGTATTATTATAAATAAAATTAAAATTATTGAAGTAAATTAAATAATATCACATTATTAAATAATATATTAATAATGTATTAAATAATACAATAATTAGAAGAAGTTAATTAAATCGGTAGCAAAAGTGAAACTATTACATAAAACATTTGTACTCTATGTTTAAAATGTTGTATAGATGTCTTACACTTTAAATGAAATTATCATATTATGTATGTAATATGTATTATATAGTAGTATAGATACGTATTATTATGCTTTTTATTGATATGTTTTGTGTATATGTTGTTTGGGCTTCTTGTCTTGGGCTGCTAAGGATTTGATCTTGTTCTAGTTGGGTTTTAATTGTTTGTAAAAAGGATTAAACAAATTTATTAGTTATAGGCTTTTAGCCTTTTTATTAACCAAACTAGTTAGTAACATACACGCGCACCGCAACGGGTGTAAACAGTCACAACACTGTATAACTTGTATTAATCTGAATAGAAGACTCTAGAAAATGTTGTGTTCGGAAATAATAAAAAATGATAGCAGACAAATTGTGATGCAAAGGGACAACAAAGGTAGTCGTACCATCACCATCACCTGTCACACCCCCGCTTATAGCGGAAACACGAGGATGTGACGGACGGGATCGTCATAACACATTGTTAAATTAATAGAGATGCATTAAATGATGAAGGTCAACGTGTCATGACGTCACCGGACACAAACGGAGACTTGTGCCATGGTTAGTCAGTTCCACGACAAACATAGTCATACAAAACAAATAAGTATAAGTCCCACAACCCGAGAACAAGTAATCAAATGTGAATAACAAGTAAATGTCAAATGCTACTGTCGAAGATATCCAAAGTTTAAATGATGTAAGCCTAAGGTCATCGCTAAGGCAGCATCCCTAGCAATCCTCAATGATTGTTACCTGAAAAGATATGCTCAAAATGGTCAACATAATGTTGGTGAGTTCGCAGGTTTAAATAATAAACAAACTTGATGCTGTATAATAGTTTGGTGGGACATGAGTGCATACAGTCATAAGCAAGTAATATCACATGAGCATCACAATTAAACCTACGACGTACACAAAGAATTTGTCGGAACATATTCACCCTAGGCCCGTTCCTGGCCACTGTCAGTCCCAACTAGTATACTAACAAACAAGGGTGAGGGTGTCAGCCCAATAGTACTATCAATACCTGTCCGTCGGCTCCAACACCGGAGTTAAATAGTTGTGAATACAGAACCACAAAGACAACTCATGCATGTACTAGATAAATACTTACAAAACAGTAAACGCAACAGTCCCAAAAGAATTGAATAAGTTCACAGCATAAAAATAGTTGAGCATACTTTTCCCCCTTGATGTTTGTAAATAATTGTAATAAAACGGGGCCGCGAAACTCACCAACATTATGTTGACCATTTTGAGCATATCTTTTCAGGTAACAATCATTGAGGATTGCTAGGGATGCTGCCTTAACGATGACCTTAGGCTTACATCATTTAAACTTTGGATGTCTTCGACAGTAGCATTTGACATTTACTTGTTATTCACATTTGATTACTTGTTCCCGGGTTGTGGGACTTATACTTATTTGTTGTGTATGACTATGTTTGTCGTGGAACTGACTAACCATGGCACAAGTCTCCGTTTGTGTCCGGTGACGTCATGACACGTTGACCCTTCATCATTTAACGCATCTCTATTAATTTCACAATGTGTTATGACGATCTCGTCCGTTACATCCTCGTGTTTCCGCTATAAGCGGGGGTGTGACAGATTGGTATCAGAGCCATTGGTTATAGAGAATTAGGTGGATTATTCGACCTAGACTATAACCTAAGTACCCACATGTAGTATGCATAATAGGATTATGTGTGCAATAATATACATATAGACATTCTAAATACATCATTGGTTATGCTAACATAGCCTTGCTTACAAGCTATTTGTGATATACTTATTTGAGAAAGATGTGAGCATTGTATCATCTATTTATACCATGAGAAAGCCTTAGCTAAGCTTATCCTCTAGCTATATATTTAACTTATATTTAGATTGGATTGATAAGTGCTATTGTAAGAATTCTTCTAATAACTTAGGTTGTTAAGCCAACCTTTATTCTGTGCGTCCGTCAATGTCATATTTGCTATAGGCTCCCTTGTTCACAACTTGTGGGGTTGAATCTTGGAAGACAGATGTGCTGGCTAATACAACACCAATAGACAAGAGGCGCAACGTACTCAGATCAGATGACTACTTCATTGGATTTTGGATTATTGTACACTGATTCCTTCGATTGTTCCTTAATCGAGTGATTCTTTCTCAATCGACTCCTTCGTACAACTTTGATTAATTAACTTTTGGTTAGTAACCATATCTTTAATACTCTGTACTTGATAAGATATGTTAACTCGAATAGGATGAGCTAGGGTGACCATGCAAAGCAAATTACCATTACGGGTGCACACGTAATTGTAATTTGCAGTGCATGTGAAGCCTGGCAAATCTTGTCATAAGGTAACGGTCATAGTTAGTACAAATATTCCATTCTATTCCTCAGGACACTTGAGTTCCAGTTCTTAAAAGACTTTGTTAATAAGGAAACATTTATAAGCTTGCTCTTATGTGAGCTCTAATCTAACTAGAGTCTACATTGGTATTCATATTGTGACACTAGCCTTATTCCCAAAGAGACATTGCTTCTTTTAGCATTTCAGAAATTATGCAATTGACTGTTTGTTTGGAACGTACATGGCCTTTGAAGAGTTGCAACAGAGTAATGATACTCCCTTCACATGTATTATGAAGCCTTGGTAGTTTGAGCGTTCTAGCATTATGCCTTGATGGAGAAATCAGATGGCACATGATCAATTTAAGCATTGTTCTTGGTATATCGTGGATGTGGTGGGAACGCTGCGGGGAACCCTATATATAAGCATCACCGGTATACTAAGAATATGCCTGAACTTGGCTATGTGATGGTCTTGATTAATTGAAGTAGGAAATGGTAGAAATGATAAGGTAACAAGGTTGGTTGTACATACAAGGGATTCTTGACATGATAGTCAAAAGAGTATGACAGGAAAAGGAAAACAATAAGTCTGACCCATTGGATTAAGATGAATAAAAGCTATAATGGGTATTAACAACTATGCTGAAAAACAGAAGATAAGGTATATTACTTACTCACTAGTAGGTAAAGCACTGATATGATAGAATGCCCAAGCTCAAGTCAGAGGTAGTAAGGTTGCGATAGCCACGTCTTGAGATAAGTTTAAAGCTTTGGTGACTGAGGACTACTTTCCAATGAATGATGGGGTCAGGTAATGCTCCTCATACGGACAGACTCCATGAGTTGGCAAAGTTGGCGTCATACCTTGTGGCACCTAGCCAAAGAGGATTGAGAGGGATTGGAAAAGTCTAGTGAGTAGTAGAAATAAGTTGGAGAGCCGAACAAGCAAGCTAGTAGTAAGGTAGACAAGAAGACCCAAATGTCGTTACGGACATGTATCTTATCATCAATTGAGGGTTCTCGAAGGCGATATATCAAAAACAAAAAAATAAAACTTTTAGGACTCGTTATAGGCACTACGAGGTCTTAGCCACACTGTTTGGCCTAGCAAACGCTCCAGCAATATTCATGGACTTGATAAACTAAGCATGCAAGTCGTATTTAGATAATTTGAAATCATGTGTATAGACGATATCCTCATCTATTCACGACCAAAAGAAGAGCACAAACAACATCTACAGGCGCTAATAAAGTTATTAGGAGAAGAGAAACTCTATGTCGATTCTCCAAGTGTGAGTTCTGGTTGCGTGAAGTGAATTTTCTAGGTCACTTGGTCAATGAGAAGAGAATCCATGTTAATCATAGGAAGATCAAAGTAGTCAAGAAGTGGATACACCTAAGACGCATTCAGACATATAAAAGTTTTAGGATTGGCTGGATACTATCGATGGTTCATTGCAAATTTCTTATAAGTCGTCAGCTGTCGACAATGTTAACCCAAAAGGATAAGAAATTCGATTGGGAATCTAAGCAAGAAAATGCTTTTCAAACGTTAAAGGTTTGAGTTATGTAACGCGCCAATATTGACTCTTCCCGATAGGTCAAGTGATATAGTGGTATTCAACGATGCCTCACATCAAGGATCGGGTTTTGTGTTAATGCAGAAGGATAAGATGATTGCTTACGCCTCGCGTCAGCTGAAGGTTCACAAAAAAAGAGGGAATTATACGACACATGGCCGGGAATTAGGTGCGGTGGAATTCGCACTTAAGTCATGGAGGCATTATCAGTACGGAACTAAGTGTGTTATCTACACTGATCACAAAAGTCTTTAACACATATTTGACCAGAAGAAACTGAATATGCGCCAAAGACGATGGGTTGAACTTCTAAGTGACTATGACTGTGAGATTCGATATCATCATGGAAAGGCAAACGTGGGCTGATGCCTTGAGTAGGAAAGAACGTGTTAAACCCTTACGTGCGCGAGCGTTGGGAATGACTATTCAATTGAATCTGAAAACACAAATTCTGATAGCACAGGACAAATCATTGAAAGAGGAAAATATCGTAAGTGAGGAGTTCCGAGGGTTAGCAAAGAGATGAACTGTAAGGAGGATGGTGTACGGTATTTTGAGGATCGTATATGGGTACCTAAGTGGGGCGATGTTCGAACTCTGGTTATGAATGAAGCGCACAAGTCCAAGTATTCTGTTCATTCTGGTGCAGACAAGATGTACCAAGATCTTAAGGAGTTGTATTGGTGGCCCGGTATGAAAAAGGACATTGCAAAGTACGTGAGTGAATGCTTGACTTGTTCGAAAGTCAAAGCCAAACATCAGAAACCGTTAGGTCTGTTGCAACAACCAGAAATTCCTGAATTGAATAGGAAAATATAGCGATGGATTTCATCACTAAGCTGCCTAGAACAAGTAGTGGGCATGATTCAATTTGGGTCATAGTGGATAGAATGACGAAATCTGCTCATTTCTTACCTATTCGCGAGGACTACAAAATGGAGAAGTTAGCAAGGTTATATGTGAATGAAATAATGACTAGGCATGGAGTGCCTGTGTCTATTATATCTGATCAACACAGTAGATTTAGATCTCGGTTTTGGAAGACTTTTCAGAAGGCGATGGGTACTCGCTTAGACTTAAGTACCGCCTATCATCCACAAACCGACGGTCAAAGTGAACGAACGATACAAACCTTAGAGGACATGCTTAGGGCATGTGTGATTGATTTTGGTGGGAGTTGGGATACCCACTTACCATTGATCGAGTTCTCTTACAACAACAGTTACCACACGAGCATTGGATG
The DNA here is from genome assembly GCA_025215565.1 of Flaveria ramosissima. NCBI lineage: Eukaryota > Viridiplantae > Streptophyta > Magnoliopsida > Asterales > Asteraceae > Flaveria > Flaveria ramosissima. The sequence goes on along the minus strand of CM046036.1, from coordinate 60,530,409 downwards.
TGCTCTATTTGAGGCGTTGTAGGGAAGAAAATGTAGATCTCCGGTGTGTTGGGCGGAAGTAGGTGAAAGCCAATTGACAGGCCCGGAGATTATCCAAGAAACGACTGACAAAATATTTCAAATCAAGGATAGGCTTAAGGCAGCTCGAGACCGACAGAAAAGCTATGCTGATAATCGTCGCAAACCCTTAGAGTTCAACATTGGTGATCATGTCTTATTGAAAGTTTCTCCGTGGAAGGGAATCGTGCGCTTTGGGAAGAAAGGAAAATTGGCTCCGAGATATGTTGGACCATTCGAGATCACTGAAAGAATTGGTCCCGTAGCGTATCGGTTAAAGTTACCTCACGAACTTAGTGGGGTACACGATACATTTCATGTATCGAACCTTAAGAAGTGCCTAGCCGACGGATCTCTTCATGTACCGATTGAAGAAATCAAGATTGACGAGAAACTACATTTTGTGGAAGAACCAATAGAAATCATGGACCGAGAGGTGAAACAACTGAAGCACAGCAAGATTCCAATTGTTAAGGTGAGATGGAACTCCAAGCGAGGGCCTGAGTTTACGTGGGAACGGGAAGACCAGATGAAATCCAAGTATCCGCATTTGTTCGTGGATACAACCTCAGGACCTAACTCCAGTTGAATTTCGGGACGAAATTCTCTCAACTGAGGGATACTGTGACATACGTCACCATCAGGTTCGTCAATTAACTCGGAATCCGTTAATTCTTTTTTTTCGCGCATTTATTATTTTTGCGTAATTAATTTGTTTTCGAACCGAATCTCATCGTATCTCCCTTTCGTGCCAACCTTAATATTAAATAACGCTAATAATATAAATGCGCGAAAAAAAAAGAATTAACGGATTCCGAGTTAATTGACGGACCTGATGGTGATGAATGTCACATCACCGCTGCTGGCTCCTCCTCAATCTAAACAGAAGGCAAAACGACAACCAATGTCGCACCATCTCCACCGTCACAAACCATGCTAGAACCGGAATCGAGTAAACAAATGACAGCACCAACCGGTGACTACGACTATCTTAAACTAATGCTTTCAAATACAATTAAAGAAGAAAACTGTTTTGCAAAATATTTTGTATCATACTATTCAAGTATACATCTTTGTTTTTTATTTTTCATTTTTATTTTTCGCAACCTCTTTATCCTTGTTACCACTGCTCTCCTTGGCAATTCTCCTGGTGCTACAACCTCCACCACTACCAAACCGCTCCATTGCAGTTCATTCAGATGTAAGTCTTCAAACTTGATTTGCCAATTTGAACCGGCGTATAACATCGCCAGTGGCAGCAGTTCACCCCGAAACACCGTCTTCTCTGCCAACACCGATTTGGCCGGCGTCGTTGATGACCTAATGATGACAGATACGCCATAACGGCGCAAACCTAACCGAACCGAGAAGAAACAGAGACGCCACAACGGCGGGAAAAGAACGAAAATGGCAAAGGACCAACGGGAAGCTACAGAGGAGCAGAAATAGTCAATTCTCCATTGGAACTTTAACGGAGCCTATTTGGACTTCATCACACCAAGATTCAAATAAAGGTAATTGTTAGTTGTTTTTAATTAACTTGTGCTACGGATCACAACTGATGAGCTTCATGTGCATTATCTTGTACGTAAGATTCAAAACGAGCTAATACTTTTGCTAGTTCAAGAAATAAAAATAGAAATCATCAAGAAGATAAAAGTGTGTCATTGTAACACTATGATTTTTGTTATGTTTATTATTACTATATTTGATTTCTTTAGACATATAATTTAATTCATTAGTGCATAACAGCTTTTTTTACGGCTCGCTAGGGCACTAAAATCCTTATTACGTGCATCTAATGATTTAGGAGGGTTTTTCCTTCCCCTTGACATACTAACCTCTCTCTATCCGTGTATTGACCCAAAAGTTTAATTGGGCCACATAATGGCAGTTCTACACTTGCTTGTTCTGTGGGTATGCAAGCAAGTTTATTGGGTCACACAACCCATCGTTTGATTAACAATTAAATACTTTTTTCATTTGGGCTTCATGCCTTCATTAGTTTATTACTTTATTTTGCAAAAAGTAAAAAAGTATGTTATACTAGTATACTACTCGAGATATCAATTTGTTGATTTGGAACTTCACCGCATCCAACAACTCACAAGAACGACTTTTAATTTTTTTCTTTTCCTTGAATTGTGTCATTCTAAACATGTATATCAAAGTAGAGTTGAGAGGGTGTATCTAAAATAACGATTAGTATTAAGGCAGTATGTATGTGAACTTAGAGCATTCACAACAGATTTTTTTTCACTATATCTATAATTTAACTTAAAGATCATTTTTTCTAAATTTAAAATTTATTTTTTAAAAACTTTCCATATCTCATTCCTTATATTTATCCTCATTTTTATTAAATAATACTTTTTTATTCTTTTTTAATATATATTTTTTCCTTCACTCACAAATAATATTAGAAAATAGATATTGATGATGAATGGTAACCTCTCAAATATGATGAATCGTTAAAGTTTTTCTTAAATATTTAGGATGGAGAAGGGGATGAAGCATCTTATATGAGAGTAAAATTACATGAACTTTTATGTTTTCCTAATATTTTAGAGATAATGGAAGATACAACAGAGCTGATGTGAATGCTCTCATGTAATTGAACTCATAAAAGAGAAGGTTTTATTTATTTATTATTATTATATTTATATATTTTTGTGTAGTAAACTTAGGCTAAAATCCACCGGTGAGTAGTGTATAGTGTAATTTAAATTAGTGTAAGTTTCTGGTCCAATATATGCATTATGCATATGATTGAATTCAAGATTTGAGATTGGAAGATATTAAACTCATATTATACAAATCATTCTACCTAGCTTTGATTATTCTAAGCTAGTTCAGTTGGCTTTGTAATCTAATTTTTGTACTCTCTTTTGTAATCTTTTTCGAATACTAACCCTATATATTACATATTCTTAACTTTTTCAGTATTGTTTAGATCGTCGAGATTAGTTTTGGTAAAGTTCATATCTCATTTTTAGACTAAACTTGTTTACCCAAATCTTGGCTTTTACTATATTTTAGTCAACCGGTAAAGTTGATTAGCTAAACTTCATAGGACATTTTTAAAATATTTCTCTCTTTGCGACCATTTATAGTTTTTTAAAAGTAAAATATATTTACTATAATAAACCAACAGAGACTAGACTTTACAAGACAGATTACAATCAAATTAATAAAAACAAAAGAAAATACAGTCCGTCACATTCACCAAAACCAAATGATTTGGTTGAGATGCGACTCGTTTATATGAAGGAAAGCGGGGCACAACACCAATTACTCCAACAAATCAGGGACCGTTTAACTATTTTAAGGACCCTAAACGAAGTAAAAAAGAGTAAAAAAAAAGAGAGGTCTTTTTACAGACTTATTAAAGATTTTAATTTTGGTTTGACATCTTTTAAAGAAGCTAACATATGGGTCTAACAAGCTTCTCTATACACCTTATGAAAATTAATAGTAATTAATACTAAGTTATCAACTCACTTATGCAATTACAATTTCTCTATAAGTAGTTATATATTAACATAAGAGTTAATTGTTTTTTTGCATCCTTGAGGTTTTAATAAAATTATCATTTGAATCCAAAAGTTTAAAAATATACCATTTGCATCCAAAGGTTAAGTTTCACTAAAGTCGTCACTTTAATCCATTTAACTACTACTTATTAACACCGTTAACTTTCTTTTCCCTTTAATTTTTATAGAGGTATTTTAGCTTAAAAAATTAGAAAATAAAAAATCAACCCTATGTGAGGGGCATTATGTGTTTAGTCTCTTTTGATAATCACCATTGCAATTTGAATCCACATATTAGATATAATAAAATATAAGGATAACCACCTAAAAGTAACACATTTCTAACTTTATAAAGCATACATCACAAAATAAAAAAATATTAATAAACAAACAAGTTATATGAAACAAATTGTTTGAAACATAACCATAAAAGACAAATTATCAAAAAAAAAGTATAAAAACAATGAACCATATGACATTAACAATCCTTAAATAATAATCATAAAACATCCATCATCGTAACCATAATTAAACTTTAGACCAATGAAATCTATGATTTAACAAGACGGCTAAAAGTAACTTACCTACAAAACCAAAAGACATTAACAAGATAAAACAACTAAACACTACTATAGCGTCAAATCATAATTGTACTTATCAAAATAGATTGAACGTATAAAACCCCTCATGTGGGTTGGTTCTTTATTTTGTAATCATTTTGATTAAAATAACACTCAAATTAGAAAGTTAACTGTGTTAGTTAGGTGTAGCCAAATGGATTCAAGTAGCAATTTCAATGAAAAATCTGGATGCAAATAATAAAATTTAAACTTTTGTGTAAGGATTCCTTAAGTCTGATGCAACCCAAAACATCCAAAGTGTCTCAGCAACATGCACTAAGTACTGAAGTGAAGAATGCTTCGGAAGTTTTACACAATGCATTAGAAAATACTCTAAGTGTAAAATCTTCCGAAGCCAAGACCAATATCTTCCGAAGCCAAACATGAAGTCTTTCGAAGCTTCAAAGACAAAGTCTTCCGAAGCTTTAGCCTATGAAGACAGATTTCTTCCGAAGACTTTTAGTACACATGCTTTATCTGATGTACTGTTCCATAAAGTATCTTTTCCGCTGCATCTCTGTAAAGTCACCAACTTACATGAGTTAGTGAAAAGGTCCATGCTTTTGGTAACTGTACATTGAGGTCTTGAGTATGTAACTTTCCACTTTATGTACTTTATCCTTTTTGTAATATATAAGGATGTGAGCTATGGCATGTCATAGTCACAAGGTCAAAAGGCAGATATGCCTTTTGATCCTACAATTGATTTTGTTAGTGTCTAGTCAATTGTATCCAGCTGGCTTTCAAAGTATAGCCGGCTGTAGGTTGTAGTATAAGTATTTCAAGTTCTTGTATCTTTCTTTATGCTTTGTAACACTTGTAAAAGAACTTGAGAAAGCAATATACTGCCTCCTTAAAACCCATACTCTCTTGTTCTGTCTCTTGCTTTACTTGTGTTCTTTGTATCACTTTGGTTAACCCAGTTCACTGTTTGATTAAAGTTTAGTTAATCTCCTCATTGTGTTGTTGTGTTGTAATTGTGTTAAAGCCCTTAAACGGTCCTGCAATTGGTATCAGAGCATTCCAGGTTCTTGATATAAGATCTAACCATCTTAAGATCCCTCACACACACAAAAACTAAACTCTTCAAATGGCTTCCATCTCAAAGACTGATATGGAGACTGGAACCATGAACAAATCCCCACTGATCACTCTTGATGATTTTGACACCTGGTGCATGAGGATGGAAGGCTTCATCAGGTCTCTTGATTCAAGAATGTGGGAATCTGTTGAGAATGGACCTTTCATACCCAGCACCCCCTCTGCTACTGGTGCTGGTATGATTCCTAAAGATGTGGCCAACTACTCAGATGAAGATAGAAAAAGAGTAGAGATTGATAGGAAGGACATGACTGCTCTTCAGACTGCTCTCCCAAACTCTGTATACAGAGGTTTTAAGAAGTGCAAGACAGCTAAACACCTGTGGGGTGCACTGAAGCTGATGTATGAAGGCTCCTCTGAAGCCAAGGAGAACAAGAAAGATCTTCTGAAGCAGCAGTTTGAAAATTTCACCTTCAAAGCAGGTGAAACCATGACCCAACAATACTTCAGGTATGTTGAGATTGTGGATACCCTAGTGGATGGAGGAGTTCCTCTTGAAAACAGGGACATTGTAAGGAAGTTCATGTCCTCACTTCCTAGGCAATGGACACACTATTGTGTGGTGATCAAGAGGACTGAGAACCTTAAGACTCTTACTCTTACAGAGTTGTATGGGATTCTCAGTGGATACCAGATGGAGATGAACATGCAAGGTTCATCTGGCAACTCCAACAATCAAATGGGTTCAGCCCTTCATGTGGTTGAAAGGGACAACATAGAACCCCAACATCATCTCATATGCTACCCTGACAACTCACAAAAGGGTCCTTTCATCACCTTCCCGGAGACACCAAGGGAGAACTTTACTCAAGGAAGCCCATTCCAAGAGACAAGTTCTTCTCAAGCCTTTGTGTCTACTGATGAAAGCTGTGGGAATTATCTCTTCACTCTTGAAGACCTGGACTGTATCCATCCAGATGACCTGGAATACATGGAGATAGTTCAGCAGATGGCTCTCCTCACTCACAGAGCCAAGAAGTTCTACAAGAGGACAGGAAGAAGATTTCCAAGCAATGCTACCAGTGGAAAGTTTGGGCTGGATAAAAGCAAAGTTAAGTGTTACAACTGTAACCTTATGGGTCACTTTGCTCGGGAGTGTAAGGCACCTAAAGCAAATGGGGGCCAAACACAACCCAGACCAAACTACACTAACAAAGCCCTTCAGGCTGAGAAGACAAAGCAACATGCTGCTGTTGCTGTTGAAGAGGGAGGCTTTGACTGGAGCTTTCAGGTGGAAGATGCTTCTCCAAACCAAGCACTGATGGCTGACCATGATGAAGCCAAGGTATTGGAACATCTCTGCACTCCTGAATGCATTGCTAAAGTAAATAGATACAGGTCCTACAACTTAGAGATGAGATCTGATCTTGAGTCATTAAACATATTAAAATCTGATTTTAGAAAGTCTGAAAATGATTACAAGTTAAAGATAGAGGACTTGGAGAAAACCATTTCAGTACTAAAACATGAACATACAGATTTCAGAACTCAGATCAAGATCTCATAACTAAGTTGACTGAGTGCCAGGCTGAGCTTGTGATCAGCAAAGCCAAGGCAGAGAAGAGTGTTCTTGAAGAAGAGACCTTCAAGAACATGATATCCTCATCCCTGCACAACAAAGTCTGTTATCAAAATAGACAGGGACTGGGATCAAATGAGATAGCTCCTCCACACACAATCTTGTCTGTAAGATCTCCTAGGTGTGAACTTGTGAAGATGAGCTTCCTCTCATAGATCCTATAAGTGAGGATGATGAAGAAGTGATAGTGAAGAATTCCTCTGAGAAGAGTGAAGAAGAGGATTCTTCCAAGGGCCACTATCCTTCTGAGGAGAAGAAATCACTGTGATGACCAAGTCCAAGAGAAAGAACTTGATCAGGAAGAGCAAAAGGAAAGCAAAGAAGGCTCAAGAAATCAAGGCTACTTTTGATGCTAAGCAGAAACAAGTTTTTATCTCTGCAGGTTTCAAAGTAGTAAGGACTGAAGACATCAACCAAGACTCCTCAGCTAAGAGTCCTGGTTCATGTTCAAATCATCTCAGTGCAAAGAAGAAGACTGAGCTGCTGTGTACCACTGCTGCACAGCCTGGACCATCAAACTCCAAGAACAGTTCACAGCCCAAAAGAACTGTCTCAGCATCTACCAAGATGAAGTGGAGAAGGGATGTGACCAAAGCCAGTCTTGCTCTCAAAAGGAGACTTGTTTGAAGAAGAAAATGTTATGTGTCATGTGTGAAAGTACTTCTCACATTGCTAAGGATTGCCCATACAATCCTAAAAGTACCATCCACATGACCAATACAAAGACTTCAAAGAGTCTCAAGAAGTCTCAAGCTTCGGAAGGAAAGTCTGTTTCCTTCGGAAGCTCCAAATCAAAGAAGAAGGTAAATGGAAAATTACCTTCGGAAGCAAAGTTGGTCTCGGAAGAAAGGAGTTCTTCCGAAGCACTGAAGTCTGCTGCAGTGACTGTAGACTCTTCCGAAGGTTCAGTCATCAAAACTTGTGAAGTTCCAAAAGCTTCTAAGGTTTTGAAGGTCAAGTCCAAGACTCCAAAGGTGGTGTGGAAGTCTAAGAAAGACCAAATGACTGAGGTTTCTCCATCAACAACAGCTGAAGATCCCCATAGTACAACCATAGGATCTATTACTGTTGCATTACCTTCTATTACACTTAATGAGCCCAAGACAAGTAAGGCTTGGGTTTCCAAATGTAACTAATCATTCTCTTTGTGCAGGAACAGCTCAAGACAAACAGGAATGTCTGGATAATTGACAGTGGCTGTTCCAGGCACATGACAGGCAATAGGTCTCTACTCCATAATTTTGAGAGAATTGATGGAGGACCAGTTGCTTTTGGAGGAGATGAAGGTGGTTACATTTCTGGAAGGGGCAAGGTCACAAATGGTAAGCTCAGCATTGAGAAGGTAAACTTTGTTAAGGAGCTTGGGTACAATCTTCTGAGTGTATCCCAATTTTGTGATCAGAGTCATAACATGCTCTTTACTGAGCATGAGTGCATTGTTCTCAAGCCTGGAGTGGTCATTCCTCATGAGCATATCCTGCTCAGAGCCCCCAGGAAAGGGAACATGTACAAGATGGATTTGCAAGAAACATCTCCCTCTGGAGAAGTTTCATGCTTTCTATCTAAAGCAAATAGTGATGAGTCTTTCCTATGGCATAAAAGAATGTGCCATGTAAACTTTAAGAACATGAATAAATTAATTAAACATGATCTGGTAACTGGAATGCCAAAGAAAGAGTTTACAAGTGATGATCATTGTGTTGCATGCCTGAAAGGGAAGCAACACAAGGTATCTCACAAGCCTAAGGAAAAGAACTCCATCACTACTCCCCTACACTTGTTACATATGGATCTCTTTGGCCCCACCAGTGTAATGAGTTTAGGAAGGACCTCTTACTGTCTGGTGATCACAGATGATTTTACAAGATTCACTTGGGTCTTCTTCCTTAGAACTAAGGATGAAACCCCTGAGATTCTGAAGAATTTCATCTTAAAAGTTGAGAATCAATGTGATCACAAGGTCAAAACCATAAGATGTGATCAAGGAACTGAATTCAAGAACCAAATCCTTGATACATTTTGTGATGAAAAGGTATTACAAGACAATATAGTGCTCCCAGGACTCCTCAGCAAAACGGAGTTGCTGAGAGGAGAAACAGACACTTATTGAAGCTGCAAGAACTATGTTGTCTGACTCTAAACTGCCTATCACCTTCTGGGCAGAGGCAGTTAATACTGCTTGCTATGTGCAAAACAGAGTTTTAGTAGTTAAGACACATGGTAAGACTCCTTATGAACTTTGGCACAAGAGGAAACCTTTCATTGGTTTTCTCAGGTCATTTGGATGTCCCTGCACCATCTTGAATACCAAAGATCAAATTGCCAAGTTTGCTGAGAAATCAGATGATGGACACTTCATTGGATACTCTTCCCAAGCTAAAGCTTATAGAGTATACAATCTCAGAACTAGAATTGTTGAGGAGTCAGCCAATGTGACTTTCAATGAGCACACACCCTGTGTGGCTGGTTCTGGTCCGGATTGGCTGTTTGATCTTGATTTAGTTACCAACTGTTTTAACAAATCTTGTGAGCATGTTTCAGGATCTGCAGAAAATTTAAATACAGGTGATCCTGATCCAAGATTTGAGCTAGGAAGACCTTCAACTCATACATCTTCAGCTCCAGTTGGAACTACTTCAGCAAATGAGGTTTCTATCAGCACAACAATGACAAATTCAGCTGATACATCTGCTATGCCTTCAAATTCCAGCTCAGAGGCTTCTCAACCAGATAAAGACACCTCAATTGTAGAAGACAACAATGGTGATGGTGATAGTGATCAGGAATTTCTTGATGCTAATAACCATACCATAGATGACAACATCAATGATGTCACACACTCATTGGATCAAGTTAATCTTGATAAGTGTGATAATGTGGAGGGTGAATCTTCCAGGCCAGATCTAAATTTCTCAAATTTGGATCTTTCTCAGCAACTTGCTGTGATCCCTCAGCTAAGGATCCACAAGTCTCACCCCACCACAAACATCATTGGAGATGTTGTCACAGGGGTAAGAACAAGAGGACAAACCCATGAAGCAAATGTTTGTCTTCACTCTTGTTTCTTATCTCAGATAGAGCCCAAGAAAGTTGATGAAGCTCTAAAGGATGGAAGTTGGGTTGAAGCTATGCAACAAGAGCTGCTTCAATTCAAAAGGCAGAAAGTTTGGAACCTTTGTCCTCTTCCTCATGGGAAGACTACCATTGGAACCAAATGGGTTTTTAGGAATAAGAAGGATGATAGAGGAATCATCATCAAGAACAAGGCAAGACTAGTTGTTCAAGGATACACACAAGAAGAAGGGATTGACTACACTGATGTCTTTGCTCCTGTAGCAAGACTAGAAGCTGTTAGGATATTCCTGGCATTTGCTGCATCCAAGAACTTCAAGGTCTACCAACTTGATGTAAAGTGTGCTTTCTTATATGGAGTGATTGATGAGGAGGTTTATGTCAAACAGCCACCTGGTTTTGTAGACCCTGATCATCCTGATTATGTCTGCAAGCTTGACAAAGCTCTTTATGGGCTGCATCAGGCACCCAGGAAGTGGTATGAGACACTATCTGAGTATCTTTGTAAACATGGATACAGGAGAGGTACTATAGATGGAACTCTCTTCATCAAAGGACAGGGAAATGACTTATTGCTGGTTCAAGTATATGTAGATGACATCATCTTTGGTTCAACTAATCCAAAGCTCTGCAAAGACTTTGAGAAGCTGATGAAAGACAGATTTGAAATGAGTTCAATGGGAGAACTCAATTTCTTTCTGGGAATTCAAGTGAAGCAGGTTGAAGATGGCATCTTCATAAGTCAGTCAAAGTATGTTCAAGACATACTCAAGAGGTTCAACATGACTGATTGTAAGATTGCTAAGACACCCATAGCCAGAAACCACTCCCTTGGTCCTGATCTTGAGGGGGAGTGTGTAGATGAACACTTATACAGGGCTATGATTGGGTCTCTTATGTATCTTACAGCTAGCAGGCCTGATATCATGTTTGCTACATGTATTTGTGCAAGATATCAAGCCAACCCTAAGATGTCTCACTTAATCACTGTGAAAAGGATTTTAAGATACCTCAAGGTGCTTCAACACTTGGTCTATGGTATCCAAAGAATCCTAATTTCAATCTGTATGCCTATACAGATAGTGATTATGGTGGTTGCAACATGACTGCAAAGTCTACATCTGGGGGATGTCAATTCCTTGGTGGAAGGGTTGTCTCATGGCAATGCAAGAAACAATCCTGTGTGTCTGCATCAACTGCTGAGGCTGAATACATTGTTGCTGCAAGCTGCTGTGCTCAAGTGCTTTGGATTCAAAATCAGATGCTGGACTATGGATTTAACTTCAAAGAGACTCCTATCCACATAGACAACAATAGTGCTATCTCTATCACTGAGAACCATGTGCAGCACTCAAGGACCAAACACATCAACATCAGGTATCATTTAATAAGAGATAACTATGAAAAGGGATTAATTAAACTAGTCAAAGTTCATACAGATGAACAATATGCTGATCTGTTCACAAAAGCTTTTGATGAACAGAGATTTAAGTATCTGATATCAGCTATTGGGATGATTAACTTTGAGTAGACTTTTTCTTAAAACTAATTCTAATTATTTCTTCTTAAAATATGTGTGTCCTAAGTTGTCTAGTTCATCACTTTCATAAGCTCATGTTTTCTTTGGATGAAAATTCTTTTTGAAGACTTTCTTAGACTCTTGAAAATTTTCTGATACTTTGGAAGATAAAATTTTATCTTCGGAAGAAAAACATGTCTTCAAATTGAATAACTGTCTAAGAGATTTTACCTTCGGAAGAAGTCTAAACTCATCTTCCGAAGCTTAAAATTCTTATCTCAGACACTTATTCATTTTTAAGGACTTTTTCCTTCCGAAGCAAAATTAACCTTCGGAAGCTTTGTTTATTCCTATACAAAGCATCCAAGGGTTTATTTCTCTTCCGAAGCATAAATTTTCAAGACTCTCAGGAAAATCTTCCGAAGCCATTTTAGCTTCGGAAGCTTTTTCAATCAAAACTTCCGAAGACAAATTACCTTCGGAAGCTTTTCGAATTCCAAGAAAACTACTTTTTGAGCAAAAGTAAACTACCTTTTCAGAGGTGGGACCGACTTCCGGATTTCAAAGTTTATCCTCTTTCATTAACTTTGGTTCAAATCCCTTTTCACATAAATACCCAACGGTTCCCCCTCTTTCCCACTATCTTCCTCAATTCTACTATTCCTCTAACCTAATTCTCTAAACCGCCTTTGCTTTCTACCTTTCTTCACCCTTAAGCTTCTGAAATGGCCAACCTTAACCGCAGAAACAACCCAGATTTCTCCATGCAACTTCACAGGCAACATAATCAAGTTGCTCTGTTAAGCTCTGAGAAAGATGCAAGTTTCTCAGAGATTTGCCAATTCTTGACTCTGTCAAACTATTTCACCTCCCTGACCATTGATCCTACTCTATATGAGGATCACTTGCTTGAATTCTGGAAGACCTGCCAAGAGGTCATTATGGATGGGGAGAAGGCACTGTCTGCCACAGTGCAAGGGAGGACAATCTTCATCACTCCGGCCATCATTAACCAACATTTGCAGCTGGATGATGAAGAAGGTGAGGTGTCCTTCCCAAAGGAAGCTGTTAATCATTCCTTTGAGCAGATGGGCTATGAGGGAGATTTCTCTGTAAAGACCTTCAGGAAAGGGAAGGTCTCATCCAATGGAAATTCCTGCTCCATGTGGTTATCCACAGCTTATCAAACAAGCATGGTGGATGGGACCAGATTCCTGAGGATCTCTCCTTTATAGTTCATGGAATGGTTCAGGGGGTCAAGTTCAGGTATTCACAATTTGTTTATACTAATTTACTTGCAAACTTAGACTCCTTAGAGTATTACATGTTTCCTAGATATGTTCAACACATTCTCAACTGTGAACTGGGCTCACAGTTGAGGGAAACAAGTAATATTCTTAAATTGGGACAGATGAAGCCCGACATCTTTAAAATAATAAAGAAGCCAACTGTAGGCTTCTCAGGGGTAGAAACAGCCCTAGTCCCAAAAATGTTAGAGCTCATTGCTCAAGGTGACAACCTAGCAACACAAGCTAGTGTTGAACCCACACCTCTTTTATCTTACCCCTAAAAAGACCAGAAATTACCCTCACCTACCAAAGAAAATCCAAACGAACCCCTGCTCAGGCTATTGAGTCTGTGCAGGCCCCCATATACTCAACCTTACAGGAAGAAGTGGACACTAGAGCTCCCACTTCTCCTGAGGAGCAAACCACTCCCATTACTTCACCTATCAGGGCTGAGGTTCCTCATGCTCACCCTGATGAGCTCACTAGCCCAACAGCCTTAAGCCTTCACTCTGAGTCTCAACACTCAAGTGAACAACCTTCAGGGGACAGCTACCATCCCCAGCCTTTGGATCTCAACCAACCAATTCCCAACCTATCCTTCTATACTGATGAAGACTTAGGATTCAGTGAGTACCATGAGTCTCTCTTCTCCTCCCCTACTCAAAGAGAGATGAGTACCTCTGACTCTCCTCAGTCTATCCCACATCAGTCACCTACTACTGAGGTGGACACTTTGAACCTGTTCAGGATGTCCATATGGAAGAGGCTCTCACTTTTGAAAGTGATTACATCATTAAGACCTCAACCATGGCAACTCAGCCCACTGGCATCTCAACTGAGGCTGCCAGTGAGCAGGGAAAACCAGCAGCCAAGAAACTCAAGCTGGTGGTGAGAGAGAGGACTTTGGTCCAATCATCTCATCCCCCAATGATTCTTCTGATGAAGATAAGGGGAATTTGAGACTAAAGGTGCAGAAATTGTCAAAAACATGCACCTATTTAGTCTCTAAGGTTAGTCACTTGGAATCTCAGGTGACTACCTTACAAAACAGGGTCAATGATCAGCAACTTCAGATTTCATATCTGCAGGAAAAACTAGCTGGGAGACCTTTAAGGAGAGCTCAACCAGGAACACAAGAACCTGTGGAAGTGATTGACTTATCCTCCAGCTCACCTATGCAAGTGGGTGATGCTACCAAAAGGGGGAGAAAGTTATTACAACCACAGAACCTGGGAGTTCTTCACAGAGAATGGACATAGAGGACTCACCATCCTCACTTGCTGTTGTGCATTCTCACAACTTCCTCAAGTTCACATTAATGTGGACTCTATAGACTCACTCATCAGGAGTCTCTTTGAGGAAGGTATACCAAGGGCTGTCTCATCTCCACCACAAGGAACTGGCAACTACATCATAAGGTGGAGGTATGATGATGACAGAAGAGCCCTTATACTTCACAGAGTTCAAGGCCAACAAGAAGTTTTTCAGTTCCAAAGCCTGAGCTTCTATGAAAGACTGGATTTAGTCAACATGCCACTTGTCAATCCAAGCAATTCAAGACAAGCTGACAGGCTGGCTCAAAGAATCCAAGACAGGATCCTTGCAGAGTTCTCTCTAAGAAGGAGACTTAGGCAATCAGGCAATGTCATCGGTCAACTGGATGTTGAGGTGGACCCTAAGATTAGTTTCATAGGGGAAACCTTGACTGAAGGCCCAGTGGCAGAACCTGAGACCCCTGTCTCATCATCAACAACTGCTGCAGAGGTCCAAACTCCATCTGAGAAACCTGCTGGTGAAGGTGTTTCTCAGCCTCTCTCTGGCCAGAGCATGGAAGCTACACCAAGCAATGAAGGCCAAGCCTCAATCCACCCTGAGTCACAAAGGTCTGTTGGTGACAAAGGGAAAAGGATAATGACTCCTGAGGAAATTGAGGAGGAAGAGAGAGAGAGGAAAAGGAGGCTAAGGGGAGAAAGTTCTTCTGGGTCATCTAGCTTCATGCAAGCTGCAATCAGGGCTGCTCCCAGACCAAATACTCAAGATGATGAGTTAAGGGCAGTCAGGATTACCTACTTACAGACCAGGAACTATGATATTGATGAAATCATCTCCCTCCCCTTAGAAAAGTTAAATGAACTGGCTGACATGGAAGTGTCAAGAGAGATGAAGGAGAAAGAGGATGCAAGCTTACTTCTCCAATTCAAAGAGGAGAAGAGACAGAAAAGACTTTACAAGCATGCTCCCACTCTCTCTCCAGTTCAAGAAAGTCCTGCACAGGAAGATGTGGCTCCACAAGAACCTCAGGTAGATAAAGAAGAAGATAGGATCAAGATGATCAACTACCTGAGTGCCACAGGCTTCTATCAGGCAGATGCACTTCTTCCCCTGTCCTATGACTTCATTGAGTTCGAGTACCTAAAGCAACTTGAGCTTGAGTTAGTCAAAGAAAGAAAGACAACCAAAAGGAAGCTAAGGGAAGAAGCTGCAAAGTCAAGAGCCATCATTCAAAAGAATGCAAAGAAGTCTGCTGACAGACAAAGAATGATGAGCTTCTTGAAGCTATATGGATTCTCCGGAAGGAGACTTGGCCCCATGTCTCTATCCACTATGGATGAGCATATAAGGGTGATCAAGCAGAAGATTAAGAGTGGAGAACTTATTGACTTGCACTCTCTTCCAAGTCAAGTCCCACCTGAAGTGGAGGTCAAGTTTGAACAACCAGAGACACCTCAACCAGCACCTCCAGCTGAGCCTCAGCAAGCTTCATCTTCTGATCCTAGGCAGGGTCAAACTCCCTCTCCTTCTGAACCTGTGAGGGAGGAACACCCAACTGAGAAAGACACTGATGATCAACATGGTGCTGCAGACCAGTCTTCTCAGTTAAAGTTACCTAAGAGGAAGAAGAGAATGGCTTCTAAACCAAAGACTAAGAAGAAGAAGCCAAAGTCATCTACCTCTACTCCTCAGGCTGAATCAGATCAACCTGAGGAAGTGCATGATGAGGCAGCCCAATCAACTCCTATGCAAGTGGCTCCTCTAACAACTGAGACACCCATCTTGTCCTGGACTTACTCTACCATCCAGAAAGATGGAATGTTATCAGAGATCAAGGTGTTGAGAATGTCTACTCATGGCAAGACATAATCAACTTACCTCTGCATGATCTCTTTGAGATGAGAAGATACTATGAGAGTCTTGATGATCCTGACCATCTAATGAAGAAAGGAATGGTCTTGATTGTACTGAAGACTACCAACATTTGAAGATCTTCTAAGTGTTTTGGTAGCATCAGCCTAGGGGGAGTTTGTAAGGATTCCTTAAGTCTGATGCAACCCAAAACATCCAAAGTGTCTCAGCAACATGCACTAAGTACTGAAGTGAAGAATGCTTCGGAAGTTTTACACAATGCATTAGAAAATACTCTAAGTGTAAAATCTTCCGAAGCCAAGACCAATATCTTCCGAAGCCAAACATGAAGTCTTCCGAAGCTTCAAAGACAAAGTCTTCCGAAGCTTTAGCCTATGAAGACAGATTTCTTCCGAAGACTTTTAGTACACATGCTTTATCTGATGTACTGTTCCATAAAGCATCTTTTCCGCTGCATCTCTGTAAAGTCACCAACTTACATGAGTTGGTGAAAAGGTCCATGCTTTTGGTAACTGTACATTGAGGTCTTGAGTCTGTAACTTTCCACTTTATGTACTTTATCCTTTTTGTAATATATAAGGATGTGAGCTATGACATGTCATAGTCACAAGGTCAAAAGGCAGATATGCCTTTTGATCCTACAATTGATTTTGTTAGTGTCTAGTCAATTGTATCCAGCTAGCTTTCAAAGTATAGCCGGCTGTAGGTTGTAGTATAAGTATTTCAAGTTCTTGTATCTTTCTTTATGCTTTGTAACACTTGTAAAAAACTTGAGAAAGCAATATACTGCCTCCTTGAAACCCATACTCTCTTGTTCTGTCTCTTGCTTTACTTGTGTTCTTTGTATCACTTTGGTTAACCCAGTTCACTGTTTGATTAAAGTTTAGTTAATCTCCTCATTGTGTTGTTGTGTTGTAATTGTGTTAAAGCCCTTAAACGGTCCTGCATTTTGGATTCAAATAATTATTTTTATAAACCCCAATAATAAGAAAAACAATTACTCTTAACATAAAGTGAACAATCGAGATTTATTCTCATTAGATATGTGGGTCCAATTAACTTTGTTTAATTTTGAGTCAGCTTAATATTTTTGTGTACCTAGATTGGGTTCTAAACCGGGGCACTTTTCATATATTTTTTGTTTAAGATGTTAACACATTGAAATATGATGAAATACATGTATTATAAACAATTTTTAAAATGGACACAATCACATAGATATTAGAGTTAGAGTAAGTCTAGTTTTTTAACTGAATTTATCAAAAACCTAGCATGAACTTGAGAAAAAAATTATGAAACTTAGATAAATCACAACGTTAAACGACAGTCATTATCCTGATACTTTCTTATATATTGACAAGAGAAAAATTGCAAAATCATATTTAAGAAATCCTGACATTTCTTATGAACCAAAAATCTCTCATACCCACGGTCGATATGTGATTTATGTACGGTGTCACAATCACCCCCCCCCCTTCCCCGGGACTCATCGTCTTCGATGAGCCCGAGAAATCACCATCCTCGGTGAGATATGTCCCACATCCCGAACGGCACAGGAGTGCTATGATACACACAACCGGGCCTGTTTTATTAGCGATCCGAGTGGCTAATCCAGTCTCGTTCTGAATTACTTGCTAAATAAACAGAATTTTCAAGTTAGAACCTATTTAGCCCCGGCGACAATCATTACGGGCAAGGCTTATGGTGCTAATCTTCACAGGTTTGATCTTAGAAAGAAAGCTAAAGTTGTTAGAATATTCGAAAAAGAATGTGATGAAAGTATGGGTTTTATTGCCCCTTTTGACCAATTATTGGGAAGTGTTTGCAACATTTGTGATTAAAGATTTTTGAACTACAAGAATCTAATCGAGACTACACAATGAACCATATTATATGTTAATTAATTATGTTTTATCATTGTGGTGTAGTTCACATGGCAGAGGCACACGCCTTTTGGGTGCAGGTTTTGGGTTCGATCAGAGGCAAAGCTGTTACTAGGAGGGGTATGTTGGAGTAGTATTAGTTAGGTTTATGATTATTTGAACACCTATTTATGTTATTAGGATACTTTTTTTATTTCTCTCTTCATAATACAGTAAGATGCTTGTGTGATGTTGAAGGAACACAACACTTAGGAAATGTATTCATAATTGGTCTAGAGATTAAAGTGGACTTGAAGGTTCATTAGTCGGACAGGTCAGACCAGTCCAACTAGGTTTTCGAACCGGATAACGTCTTCAAAATATAAGTCTAAGGATCAAATTTTAACCTTATATTATTGCGATAACCGCGTTAACTTTTGAATATAAATTAAAATCATTATTTTTTTGTTGGAATAAAATCATTATACATATACAATGTGTAAGACTTATATGAAGGTTGATGCACCCAAAACAAACCAAGTGCTTCCTGCATGCAAGCACTTGGTACTAAGTAGAAGTTGCTTCGGAAGTTTTACACCCTGCATCAAAAATATTCTAAGTGTAAAATCTTCTGAAGCCAAGACCAATATCTTCCGAATCCAAAAGTGAAGTTTTCTGAAGCTTCAAAGACAAAGTCTTCCGAAGCCAATTAAGTGAAGACATATTTCTTCCAAAGACTTTGAAGAACATGCTTTCTCTTATGTACTTTCCATAAATCTGACCAACTTTCCGCTACAACTCTGAAGACTCACCAACTTATACAAGTTGGTGAATGGTTCATGCTTTTTGTAACTCTACATTAAGGTCTTGAGTCTGTAACTTTCTATTTTATGTACTTGTATCCTTTTTGTGATATATTAGGATATGACCTATGGCTTGTCATAGTCACTAGTCAAAAGGCAGATTTACCTTTTGACTCTACATTGATTTTTTTGTCTAGATCAATGTTTCCAGCTGGCATTCTAAGTATGGTCGGCTATAGGATGTAGTATAAAGTATCTCAAGTCTTTGTATCTTTCTCTATGCTTTGTAACACTTGTAAAAAGAACTTGAGTAGCAATATACTGCAATCTTGTAAACCTTAACTTTGTTGTTATGTTCCTTAAGTTTCTGTCTCTTGTTTACTTGGGTTCATAGTATCATAATATAAGTCCCGGATCTCTATTTGATCTATTAAGAGTTCTAACACTCTCCTCATTTGTGAGACTAAGTGTATTGACCATCCCTTAAACGGTCCTGCAATTGGTATCAGAGCATTCCAGGCTCTTGATTGTAAGATCTCACCATCTTAGATCCCTCAGTCTCATAAAATACTTAACATATCAAATGGCAGCTCTCACAAAGGCTGATATGGAAACCGGAATCATGACAAAGTCCCCACTGATCACTCCTGAATACTTTGACACTTGGTGTCAAAGAATGGAAGGCTTTATCAAGTCTCAAGACTCCAGGATGCGGGAATCTGTTGTCTCTGGACCTCACATACCAAGCACCTCTTAAGCTGCTGCTGGGGGTGGTATAATTCCAAAGGAGGTGGCTGACTATTATGAAGAAGACAGGAAGAGAATAAATATAGATCAGAAAGCCATGACTGCCCTCCAAACTACTCTTCCAAACTCCATATACAGGGGCTTTAAGAAGTGCAAAACTGCTAAGCAACTGTGGGATGCATTGAAGCTCATGTATGAGGGGTCTAGTGAAGCAAAAGAGAACACGAAGGACCTCTTGAAGCAGCAGTTTGAGAACTTCATCTTCAAAACAGGTGAAACCATGACTCAACAATACTTCAAGTATGTTGAGATTGTGGATACTCTAATGGATGTTGGAGTAACTCTTGAAAATAAAGACATTGTAAGGAAGTTCATGTCCTCTCTTCCTAGACAATGGACACATTATTGTGTTGTTATCAAGAGAACTGAAAACCTTAAGACTCTCACTCATACAGAGTTGTATGGTATTCTAAGTGGATACCAAATAGAGATGAACATGTAAAGTCCATCTGGTAACTTTAGCAATCAACTGAGTTCAGCCTTTGATGTGGTTGAAAGGGATTGCGGAGAACCACAACATCATCTTATCTACTACCCTGACAACTCACAAAAGGGTCCATGGGGGAACTTAATTTCTTTCTTGGAATTCAAGTGAAGCAAGTTTGACTGTGGCATCTTCATAAGTCAATCAAAGTATGTACAAGACATACTACAAGATTCAACATAACTGACTGTAAGATTGCAAAGACACCCATAGCAAGAAACCACTCCCTTGGACCAGACATTGAGGGGGAGTATGTGGATGAACACCTTTACAGGGCTATGATTGGGTCTCTTATGTATCTTACAGCTAGCATGCCTAATATCATGTTTGCCACATGCATTTGTGCAAGATATCACGCCAATCCCAAGATGTCACACCTTGTTACTGTCAAGAGAATTTTAAGATACCTTAAAGGTGTTGCTACACTTGGCCTTTGGTATCCAAAGAATTCTGACTTTAATCTGTATGCATATACAGATAGTGACTATGGTGGCTGCAATATGACTGCAAAGTCTACATCTGGGGGATATCAATTCCTTGGTGGAAGAATCGTCTCATGGCAATGCAAGAAACAATCCTAAGTGTCTGCATCAACTACTGAAGTTGAATACATTGTTGTTGCTAGCTGCTGTGCTCAAGTGCTTTGGATTCAAAATCAGATGTTGGACTATGGATTTAACTTCAAAGAGACTCCCATCTATATAGACAACAATAATGCTATCTCTATTACAAAGAATCATGTGCAGCACTCAAGGAAAAAACACATCAACATCAGGTATCATTTAATTAGAGATAACTTTGAAAAGGGATTAATCAAACTAGTCAAAGTTAACACAAATGAACAATATGCTGATCTGTTTACCAAATCTTTTGATGAACAGAGATTTAAATATCTTATATCAGCTATTGGGATGATTAACTTTGAGTAGATTTTCTTTAAACTTAATTAATATTATTTCTAAAATCTGTGTGTCCTAAGCTATCTATTTCATCACCTTCATAAGCCCTTGTTTATTATGGAAGAAAAACTCTTTTAAAATTTTATTCCTTAGATTTTTGAAAATTTTGGTCATTTTCTACTTCGGAAGATATCTTTCCTTTCGGAAGAAAATTATGTCATCAAAACAGATAACTACTTATGTCCATTTGCCTTTGGAAGAAATTTTTATCTTCCGAAGCTTAAATGAACTTATAAGTACTTATGTGTTTTTGAAGAACAATTTTCTTCCGAAAGCAAATTAAGTCTCAAAATTTTTTATTCTCCTTAGAATAAAAATCACCAAGTCTCAATATCTTCCGTATCAAAATTTTCAATAATCTTTGAAATATCTTCCGAAGAAAATTTAGCTTCGGAAACTTTTTATCAAAACTTCCGAAGAGAAAATACCTTCTGAAGATTTTAGATTTCCAAGATAACAACCTTTAAGGGCACTTTTTCAGAGGTGGGACCGACATCCGGATTTCAAAGTTTATCCTCTTTCATTAACTTTGCCTCAAATCCATTTCATATATATACCCAACGGTTCCCCCTCTTTCACTCTTTTTTTCATCTGAACCACTTCTAAAACTAAATTCACCTAAAACCGACTTTGTTCTTATCTTCATTCACCATTAAGCTTTCTCAAATGGCCAACCTTAACTGCAGAAACAACCCTGATTTTTCCATGCAACTCCACAGGCAGCACAATCAGGTTGCGCTGTTGGACTCTGAGAAAGATTAAAGTTTCTCAGAGGTTTGTCATTTTCTTTTTTGTCCAACTACTTCACCTCCCTTACCATTGATCCTCCTCTCTATGAGGATCAACTACTGGAATTTTAGAAGACCTGCAAAGAGGTCATTATGGATGGGGAGAAGGAACTGTCTGCTATAGTGCAGGGGAGGACAATCTTCATCACTCTAGCCATCATAAACACACACCTTCAAGTAGATGATGAAGAAGGTAAATTTTCTTTCCCAAAATCTTCTGTCAACCATCCTTTGAGCAAATGGGCTATGAGGGAGATTTCTCTGTAAAGACCTTCAGGAAAGGGAAGGTCTCATCTTAGTGGAAGTACCTACTTCATGTGGTCATCTACAGCTTGTCCAACAAGCATGGTGGATGGGACTAGATTCCTGAAGATCTCTCCTTCATAGTTCATGGGATGGTTTAGGGGGTCAAGTTCAGGTACTCACAATTTGTGTATACTAATTTGCTTGCAAACTTAGACTCCTTAGAGTATTACATGTTCCCTAGATATGTTCAACACATTTTCAACTGTGAAATGGGCTCACAGTTGAGGGGACAGGTAATATTCTTAAATTGGGACTGATGAAGCCCGGCATCTTTAAACCAATGAAGAAGCTAACTATTGGCTTCTCTAGGGTAGAAACAGCCCTTGTCCCAAAAATGTTAGAGCTCATTGCTCAAGGTGACAACCTAGCAGCACAAGCTAGTGTTGAACCCACACCTTCTACATCTCAACCACCAAAACAGCCACAAATCATCCATACCTACCAAAGAAAATCCAAACAAACCCCTGCTCAAGCTACTAAGCTTGTGCAGGCCCCATATCATCACCCATACAAGAAGAAGTGGACACTAGAGTCCCACTTCTCCTGAAGAGCTAACCACTACCATCTCACAAATGATCAGTGCTGAGGTTCCTCATGCTCAACCTGATGAGCTCACAAGCCCAAAGCCTTAAGCCTTCATTCAGAGTCTCAGAACTCTAGTGATCAACCTTCAGGGGAAAGTTACCATCCCCAACCTCTTGATCTCAACCAACAATTCCTAACCTTGATTTCTATAATGATGAAGACTTGGGATTCAGTGAGTATCATGAGTCTCTCTACTCTTCCCCCACTCAAAGAGAGATGATTACTCTTGTCTCTCCCTTGTCTAGCCCACATCATTCACCCATTACTGAGGTGGATCTCCCTGAACCTGTTCAGGAAGTCTATAAGGAAGAGGCTCTCACTTCTGCAAGAGATTACATTGTTTAAGACATTCAACCATGTCAACTCATCCCTTCACATAAAGTTGTCATTGAGCAGAGGAAATCCAGCAGCCAAGAACACTATGCTGGTGATGAGGAAGAAGATTTTGGTCTTATTCTCTTATCCCCCCATGATTCTTCTGATGAAGATGAGGGGAACATGAGACTAAAGGTGCAAAAACTGCCAAACACATACACTTACTTAGTCTCTAAGTTTAGTCACTTGGAATCTCAGGTGACTACCTTACAAAACAGGGTCAATGATCAACAACTTGAGATTTCTTATCTCAATAAGCAACTAGCTGGGAGACCTTTAAGGAGAGCTCATCCAGGAACACAAGAACCTGTGGATGTGATAGGCTTAACTCCTAGCTCACTTTTGCAAGAGGGTGATGCTATCCAAAAAGGGGGAGAAAGTCTTAACAATCACAAAACCTGGGAGTTCTTCGCAGAGTATGGACATAGAGGATTCACCACCCTCACTTGCAATTGTCCATACTCAGCAACCTCCTCAAGTCCATATTAATATGGACTCTCTCATTCAGAGTTTATTTGAGGAGGGTATTCCAAGGGCAATGTCATCCCCACCCCAAGGAAATTCAAATTACATACTAGGGTGGAGGTATGATGCTGAGAGAAGAGCCCTTATACTTCATAGACTTCAAGAGCAGCAAGAGATCTTCACTTTCAAACCTTGAACTACTATGAAGGTCTTGATCTTGTCAGTATGCCACTTGCCAATCCAACTCATCATAGGCAAGCTGAAAGAATGACTGAAAGGATACAAGCCAGGATTGTTGAAGTGTTCAAAGCAAGAAGGCAAATACGAGCAGGCAATGTCATTGGTCAATTGGATGTTGAGGTGGACCCTAAGATTAGCTTCAAATGGAAACCTTGACTGAAGGCCCAATGATAGAACCTGTGAGCACTATCACAGAACCAACAACTTTAGCATCCCATTCCCTCAGTGAAACACCTACTGGTGAAGATGTCTCACAGCCTCTCTCTGGCAAGAGTCTGACTGCTACATCAGATAATGAAGTATGTGAGTGACAAAGGGAAAAGGATATTGACTCCTGAGGATATTGAGGAGGAGGAGGAGAGAGAGAGAGAGAGAGAGAGAAGGGAAGAGGAAGCTAAGGGGAGGAAGTTTTGGTGGGTCCTCAGGTTTCATAGAAGCTGCTATCAGGGCTGCTCACAGACCAAACATTCAAAATGATGATTTGAGAGCAGCCAGGATACACTATTTGGGGACCAGGAACAATGATATTGATAAGATTATTTCTCTCCCCTTAGAGGAATTAAATGAACTGGTAGGCAAAGAGCTGTCTAAGGAGAGGAAGGAGGTAGAGGATGCAGAGTTGCTCCTCAAGATGAAGAAAGAAAGAAGGCAAAAAGGGCTGTACAAACATGCTCCTACCCTCTCCCCAGTTCAAGAAAGTCCTGAGAAAGAGGTTATGGCAACTGAACAACCTCAGGTAGACCAGGAAGCTGACAGACAAAACATGATTAACTACCTGAGTGCCATAGGGCTCTACCAGGTAGCTGTACTTCTTCCTTTATCATACAAGTACATAGAGTTTGAATACCTTAAGCAGCTTGAGCTACAAGTTCTTAAAGAACAAAAGGCTGGTAAGAGGAAGATGAGGGAAGAAGCAGCAAAGTCAAGAGCCATCATCCAAAAAAGTCAAAAGAATTCTACTAACAGGCAAATGATGATGAGCTTCTTGAAGCTGTATGGATTCTCCGGAAGGAGACTTGGTCCAATGTCTCTATCCACCATGGATGAGCACCTTAGAGTGATCAAGCAGAAGATTAAGAGAGGAGATCTTGTTGACTTACACTCCCCACCAAGTCAGGCTCCTCTTGAAGCTGAGGTTAAGGTGGAACCATTTAAGACAACAAAACTTGGACCTCATGCTGAATCACAACAAGCTTCATCTTCTGATCCATAGCAAGGTCCAACTCCCTCTCCTTTTGAACCTATGAGGGAGGAGGACCCAATTGAGAAAGACAAAGCAGAACAACCAGGTGCTAAAGGCCAGTCTTCTCAGTTAAAGACTCAAAAGAGGAAGAAAATGATGGCCTCTAAATCTGTATCAAAGAAGAAACCAAAGGCATCCACTTCAAGACCTCAGGATGAGTCAAAGCATCCTGAGGATGTGCAAGAAGAGGCTGCTTAACCTACTCCAACTCAAGTAGATCCTCTTGCATCAGGAACACCCATCTTGTCTTGGATTTTTACTGCTAATCCAGACAGATGGTATGTCAATAGAGATCAAGGTGGTCAAGATGTCTACTTTTGACAAGACATGCTTAACTTACCTCTAGATGATATCTTTGATATGAGAAGGTATTTTGAAAGTCTGAGTGATCCTGACCAATTAATGAAGAAAGGAATGGTCATGATCATGATGAGGACTGTCAGTATCTTAAGACACTTCTCAGTTTTGATAGCATCAGCCTAGGGGGAGTTTTTAAGGCTTATATGAAGGTTGATGCACCCAAAACAAACCAAGTGCTTCCTGCATGCATGCACTTGGTACTAAGTAGAAGTTGCTTTGGAAGTTTTACACCCTGCATCAGAAATATTTTAAGTGTAAAATCTTCCGAAGCCAAGACCAATATCTTCCGAAGCCAAAAGTGAAGTCTTCCGAAGCTTCAAAGACAAAGTCTTTCGAAGCTTCAAAGACAAAGTCTTCCGAAGCCAATAAAGTGAAGACAGATTCCGAAGACTTTGAAGAACATGCTTTCTCTAATGTACTTTCCATAAAGCAAACCAACTTTCCGCTGAAACTCTGAAGACTCACCAACTTATACAAGTTGGTGAAGGATCCATGCTTTTTGTAACTGTACATTCAGGTCTTGAGTCTGTAACTTTCTACTTTATGTACTTTTATCCTTTTTGTAATATATTAGGATGTGAGCTATGACATGTCATAGTCACTAGTCAAAAGGCAGATTTGCCTTTTGACTCTACATTGATTTTGTTGTCTAGATCAATGTTTCCAGTTGGCCTTCTAAGTATGACCGGCTGTAGAATGTAGTATAAAGTATCTCAAGTGTTTGTATCTTTCTTTATGCTTTGTAACACTTGTAAAAAGAACTTGAGAAGCAATATACTGCAATCTTGAAAACCATTACTTTGTTGTTGTGTTCTTAAGTTTCTGTCTCTTGTTTACTTGTGTTCATAGTATCATAATATAAGTCTAGGTTTCTTATTTGATCTGTTAAGTGTTCTAACACTCTCCTCATTTGTGAGACTAAGTGTATTGACCATCCTGCATAATGTTATGTTCTTTTGTAAATTCATAAGTGTAAAAAAGTTAGGACAAGTGTAAGTTACTTACATCTGGTAAATATTTACAAATCTAATAATGTTATTCCAACAAAAAATACTTACGTTTATGAATTTACACATATAAATAAAAGAACATATTTTTTGTTTATGTGTAATAATGTTATTCCAACAAAAAGAAAAGATGATTTTGATTGATCTTTTAAAGTTAACACGGTTCTCGTAATAATAGATATGATTTAGGGTTTTGCACAAATGCAACAAAGTAAACTTTCTCTTTCACTATTTAACCCTGTCAACTCTATCACATTTATTTTTTTAGTCTAAGCATTTAATATAAATACAAGAGTAAATGATTATTTTATTATTACATTAATTTTTGAAACAATTCAAATTTTAATAAAAACTTATAATTAAATTAGAAAACATAAAAAACTTAGAGTATTTGTATTTGTTCTTAATCTCTTGTTTCATTTCTTTCGTCATTGTTAATTTGAGCTCGTGAGATGATTGATATTTTAGGCCAGATTGAAATCCTTACGTTTATTCTGTTTTCTTCAATTCAATCTTCTTTTTTTGCAAGCACATCTTCGATTTTCTCAAATCGATCTTTTCTTGTTGGTGGGTATTAAACTATCTTATTTGTTCAGCAAAAAATACTACCTTCTCATGTTCGACAACCAGTACCGGATTTGTGCAAAACCCTGAATTAGATATGATTATAGCTTGGACTCTCACTATTAGATATGTCTCTACTACATCTCAGTTGGGTCATATTTAAGTAAAGGACTGCCATCCGATCCCATTAATACTCTTCGGTCCAAGCTTCACGTGGTTGTGCCCGTCTCGCTTGAGGGGGCATATTTGAAGACAGCTCATGCTTAACAACTTCTGTTGATATTACAGCTCATGTGATTAGAATATGTTTGCATTGATTTGTATGTTTTTGGTATGTAAACTTGTTTCTTTCTCTTCTCTTCCTTTGAGGTTCCTATATATAGGAGGCTTTTGTATAGTTATAATCATCTGAAAATATAATAACAATCATTTTACCAAGCATATGATTTTACACGTATTCATATGATGTGCTCTACATTATACATAAAAAACATATCAAAAGCACACCAAATATTCTTTAATCTCTTGCTTAAAATGATGAAAATAAACTTAAAAGTGCTAAATTGTGTTTTCAGGTGTTCTGTAGCACCCCGCCCGAGAGAGGGATGACGTGTCACACAATACAGTAATCAGAGATACTAATAAATGCGGAAATTAAATGAGTCAAACCAATACCATTACATTAATTTAAAACCAAATTATCAAAGTGGTAAAATAAATGCTAAATGTCTTATTTAATTATAATCTCTTCACTTCTAGTTGGTTCGTTAACGCTCTTCACACATCCCTCGATTGCCCTGCATACCTGCCGCGAAGAAACAATGCGGTTGAGCGAGTGCCTAGTGAACAGATAAAAGGAAAGTTGACAAAAATACCGTAACGAATACGACTGTCACGATATATACACATACAAGCATATAACTATACATCAGATCATCATAACTCATAGTATGGATATCATAATTCATTTGAACATGCCATGTTAACATAGTACATATTTTAGGCTAGATAACTTAGCTTTGGACAGATTTCAGATTAACATACTTCTTATCATACAGATCATGCAGGTTAACAAAATTCAAATACAGATTCTCAAACTGATTAAGATATCCAAATTTTTGGAAATACCCAATGAGCCAGAAACAGATATTAGAAATAAAATAGTAATCATAGTGTACAGAGGGTTGCAGTCCCTAAGTACAGCTGTGTGGAAGAGCGTTGGCATACACTCACATCCACCAGATGCAAATATATTTTAGGACTACTCCATACGCCACTGAAATAGATATAGCTAAGTACTTCTCCGATCACATAGATATAGATATAAAATAGATACGTTGTGGTCTAATCACACCGCCACGGATGATGCCAAGTCATTGATGCCGCAATGACGAATGGAACAGAAGGAGGTCAATACCTTTGTATACTTATTAGTCGTTGGTCGGAAACTAGTTTGCTTTCGAGCGTTCGACGTTGACGCGGTGATGACTCGGAGTTATCAGAGAGGCGTGAACTCGGAAGAAGGCAACTATGACAACTAGCGAAAGTTGTATCATATTTTTAAGAAAAATCATTTGGTGAAAAAAGAACATGTTTTGTAGGGATTTATTTCTTTGGAGATACGAAACAATAGCAAGAATATCAAAAGGAAATAAAGATGTTTACCGCTATCCACCGTCAACTGCGGTTCATAGCGGTGTAGGGGTGCTGGAGTTTCCTTGCGGCGGTCCATCTGCTACTATATTGACTGAAAGTACACAGTCGATGGAGGGTGTATAATGGACTCTTGGAGAGGGTCTTGACAATTGTTGATGGACTTTGTTTTTGTGAGGTGTTTCATCAGCCTCAAATTCATTTAATAGACTTGATTTATTTGTAAAGATGATTATCGTATCCCGTTAAAATTGTTGATTATTGCCGAAGGTTTAGAAACAAAATCATGAAAATATGTTGGACGCAATCGTGATTTCGTGAATATGGTGGTGGCATTCAAATTCCTTTGTCATTTCCTTTATTACTAGTAGCAATATCTATATTAATATCAATTAATGTTAATGTTTTATTAGGATGAGGAAGGGGAGAGGAGGAGGAGGAGGGCGGAGGGGAGAGAGAGACACACACACAAGAGAGATAGACAGAGAGAGAGACACAGAGAGAGAGAGAGACAGAGAGGATAGCGAGAGAGAGAGAGGGAGAGAGAGACAGGAGAGAGACAGGAGAGAGAGAGACAGAGACGAGACAGAGAGAGCGAGAGAGAGAGAGGAGAGAGAGAGAGAGAGAGAGAGAGAGAGAGAGAGAGGAGAGAGAGAGGGAGAGAGAGAGAGAGACAGAGGAGAGAGAGAGAGAGAGAGAGAGAGAGAGAAGAGAGAGAGAGAGATAAGAGAGAGAGAGAGAGAAGAGAGGGAAGATAGAGAGGGAGAGAGAGAGGGAGATAGAGACAGAGGGAGAGAGAGACAGAGGGAGATAGAGGATAGAGAGAGGGGAGAGAGAAACAGAGGGAGAGAAGACAGAGGGAGAGAGAGACAGAGGGAGAGAGAGACAGAGGGAGAGAGAGGAGGAGAGACAGAGAGAGAGGAGAGAGAGAAAACATAGGGAGAGAGAGACAGGGGAGAGAGAACAGAGAGAGAGAGAGAAGACAGAGGAGAGGGAGAGAGAGATATAGAGACAGAGGGAGAGAGAGAGAGAGACAGAGGAGAGAGAGAGAGAGCAAGATGATAGATATATATAGAGATAGAGAGATGATGATCAATAGATAGAGATAGAATATTAGAGAGATATAGATAGATATAGATAGGATATATATATATATAGATATATATATATATAATATATATAATTATATATATATATATATATATATATTAATGTCAGTATATTCACGTTCAAAGGGTCAAGATGGACAAAAGGAGCATACTTAACAAGAATTTGAAGAAAATCGAGCTTCAAAGTCCAAGCATGGGGTCGTGCCTCATTCAGCACGCCCTCATGCCCAGCCTAAAACACACCCCTGAGTTTAAATTAGCACACCCCTATGTTTGGACATCTAATAGAACAAAAAGTATTGTCCCCAAAAGCAAGACGGGGGCGTGCTCCACCTCAAACACGAGGTCGTGCCCCATTAAGCACGAGACTGTGCCCGAAAATCTCTACACATATGAACCGGCCAACTTTCTTAAGCATTGTACTAGCAATGGGTCGTGCTTAAACACTCCACAAAGACTATAAATAGAGACTAAATTGAAACATTTTGAAAATCTTTTAGTGAACGCATACTCTACTGAATTCTCTCGGGAATCAATACTTGAAGACCCTCGGGAAGCTTGGGAGGTACTTACAACACTTAGAAGAATCTCGGGATTGTCTAAACATTATCATTTGTGGATCACCCGTTTGATTGTTCCATTTCACCGATAATTTCATATCTATCTTCTATTATCTTGTTGTTATGTTCAAGCTCATTATGAGTTAAACTTTTATTATCATCCTAACTGGATGAAACTTATGCAATTTTTGATGAACTAATGTTGTATTTTATGTTATGTTAATATTGGATAAACTTTTGATGGGTAGCACCTACATTTGAATGGGAAGTTATAAACTTATAATTCGTACTTGTGAATGTCATACAAGGTTGAAAAACGTATGAAGTAGCTTTTATTCATAAAACCGGTCTTCATAATAAATCCATGGCTAATGAACTACAAATGGTTATTAAAAATCATATCACTTTAAGTTTCTGATTATTTGCGGGTTCTTTTTTATTAGTCTGAAAAATCTACAGTAATTGTTATGCTTTTCTAAAATTAATGGTACGTTAAAAGAAATTTGATCAACTCTCTTTCTAATATTAAGTTATGTTCTCAGAAATCGTACGTTGAAAGAGTGCACTAGTATTACCAACATCACTAGTGGCTTGGAGGTGAGCATTGTAAGTGACTCGATGCGGCTTTCCTTGTCACTACGGAGCCGGTTTTCAGGAAATCCGCACTGGCTCGCATTTATAAACTTTAACATAACTACTTTAACTTATATCTTTAAACACACCATGCCATTCATCACAGTTAAGTAAGTGTAATTTAATTAGGATGATAGCCTTAATTTCATGATTTAAACCTAAATGTCTCAGTTTGACTTTTACTTTTACATTTAATTATTATATTAAAAATATTAAAAATTCGGTTACATCAATGCAACTTATCATTTTCTTAAAACAAAACTCATACGATAGTCAATTATAAAGGTGGTTGAGTAGACTCAGTGTGTCCATAGGTTGATACTTGGTTCTTACCAAGACTATATTACCACACAATAGGTACACTTGACTTATGTGTGTGTAGTTAGTATAAGTAGTAACCAATTAAAGCTGAATTTGTGCGAAAATTCGTTATTAAAATATATATACCTTTCACACGCATCATCATACCTAGATAACTGAGCGTATTAGTCATACTTCACCTTATGTATGATTCCATATCTATAATCGAGCATGAGTGCACCTTGTGAGAAGTCATTCGAAACAAATCAATAGCTTGAAAGAATATCATTCTACATGTGCTTGATTGTTTATATATGGGTAGAATAAGTTTGTTTGTAGAATTTCCGAAAGACAATAATATTTTGATTTATTTGGTTATTGGTGGCGTTGTCTTTTGAGCGATTTTGCTTGAGGACAAGCAAAGTTTAGGTGTGGAGATGTTTGATTTGCTTCAATTTTACACATAAAACATATCAACTGCACATCAGAAATTTCCTAAACTCTTGCTAAAAGTGATTATTTGGTACCTAAATCCTTTAAATGGTGTTTTTAAGCTTGAAAAAGACCAAGATTGACCAAATGAGCTTAAACAAGAAGGAAATTGAAAACAAAACGAGATCCAGAGTCTGAACATGGGTTATGCCTCATAAGGCACGCCCCCATTACCAACTTAAACATGCTCCCATGCTAAATACGACACACCTATATGTTCTTTAGTTAGAGGTAGACCTTGCTTAAATACGCCGGGGTTTGAAACTTTACTTGATAAAATTACTTTTGTAGATACATGTGTACCTAGTTTCTGAGCTTAATGTAATATGTCTTTATTGTCTTACACATATGTAATTGAATGGGTACTTAATGAAATACAATGTGTGGTTGTGCTTATAATGTTCATTATTTCATGGATTAGTAGTTTAACGCTTATTGAACTGACTATATAGGTTTGTGGTTGTTTGAATGAATCTTAATAATGTAATGATTAATAAATGCATTCAAACTTAGTAATATGAAGTTCTCATGCGAATGGCCCAATGCTAATGGACCATACGCATGAACAACTTCATGCGAATGACTCAGTCGCACGACTGAACAATGAGACTGGATCAGTCGCACGAGTGTAACATGAGATTGACTCAGTCGCACGACTGAACACTCAGTCGTGCGAATGGATCAACCGCATGGCTCAATCGTACGACTGAACCATGCTAATGGTTCAGTCGCCCGAATGAGAAAACCTAACCTATAAATACCACTTAAATCGTGGAAAAACAAAAGAATCGAGAACACTTCGACTACAGACGTACCCTAGCCGTCCAGAGACCTATAAGAACCTGTTCCAAGTTCATAGATCGCACTAGATCGATTCCACATCGTTCTTAACGTTTAGACTCAATCCATAATTGTTTCTACGTGCGTTCTCACTGATTGGATCACCAATCAAATAGGAATCTGCATTATTTGATTCGGTATACACGTTAATCAGTTAGTATTTCGTTCATTACTCGATCCTAACAAGTGGTATCAGAGCTGTGGCTCTTGATTTACGTGTGATTCAATCGTTTTTTATACAAAAATTGTGTTTTTTCACTAAAAACGCAATCTTTTCGTGTCAAACGGTGTCTTAGACGTCCCTTGTTCGTAAAGTTTAGTTTTTCCGGCATACGGAAATTAGGGTTAGTGAAAATTCGTGTTTTTACGGCCAAAACACCTTAAACCTACGAATTTTCGAAATCCAGCAGCTTCAGTCGCACGATTGACTCAATCGCACGACTGGATACATACGCATCCTTCATATGCACGATTGGACTCATTCGTACCTCCATTCGTACGACTGAGCAGTCTATTCACATTGTTCAACCGCACTTGTTCATTCGCTCGACTGAGCCATCCGCATTAGTTCAGTCGCACGATTAAACCATCTGCATTGTTCAATCGCACGAATAGTCCAATCGCACACCTTCATTCGCACAAGTGAAACAGTTTGTTCCAAAGACTAAAGTTGATAGTAATGGAGGACCAATACTCAGCATCCACAGCAGGGAGAGATTCAAGGATTCAAAACCTAATGCTTCTGGAGAATGAAGTAGGGAATCACAACAAACCCCCTAAGCTAATCACAGTTAGATAAATTCCCACACTGGAAGCAATGTTTCGAGATCTACTTAAATGGAGTAGATCCCAATATGTGGGAATCAATAGAGACGGGGTATAGTAGGCCAGTAGGTGCTGATGGAGTCAAACTTACACTAGGTGGCATGACTGATGGACAAAAGGTCAAGTACAATGCTGAAAAGAAAGTTTATGCTTTGCTTACTCATTCAATTCCTAAGGACATCTTCCATCAATTTTCTGAGAACAAGCAAGCAAAGAAGCTGTGGGATGAATTGGAAAAACGGTATGATGGGAATGCGTCATTAAAAGCTCTAAAGGCTAAAGAGTTGAAGAAGGAGTTCGACAACTTCTTGTCAATGGGTAATGAGAGCTTGGATGACGTCATCGATCGGTTCTACCACTTGATGAGTGAGCCGCACACTCATGGAGTTACAACGACCATGGAGGACAAGGTGTCAAATTTGCAGATGGGTTGCCAGAGAAGTGGGTTTCCTTTGTCTCCAATCTCAGACAGAATGGTATGCTAAAGAAGTTAATATAAATGATTTCATTCTGAAGCTGAGAGAGGAAGCATTAAGGATGAAATACAGAGCCCAAAAGTCTTCTTATGCTCAGAATCTGGCACTGTACAACGCGACTCCACAAGCCAAAACGTCTGGAGCACCACTTCAGACAGCTTTTGTGTCAAGTTTAGCTGGTCCTTCTCAAGCCTCTACTTCATGGTCAGAAACGTCAGGGTCGTCTGGTACCCAATACATTGCACCTGAAGCAAATGCTACAAAACTGAAGACCGAGAATCTCGGTAATGTGACAGTAGAAGT
Source organism: Flaveria ramosissima (assembly GCA_025215565.1). Classification (NCBI taxonomy): domain Eukaryota; kingdom Viridiplantae; phylum Streptophyta; class Magnoliopsida; order Asterales; family Asteraceae; genus Flaveria; species Flaveria ramosissima. The sequence continues at coordinate 60,496,456 of CM046036.1, read as the reverse complement.
AGAAAGAGAGCACATGGATCTCTTAGCAGCTGTAGTCCACTCCTATGATGGACTAGTTGCTGGGAGAATTGGGAACTACCATCTGACAGACGAGGACTACGAGCAGGTAGATGAGACAGAGCTGGAAAGGATGGATATAATGTGGGCCTTAGCAAGTGCTGTCCAAGAGATAAGAAGTTTGTCAAGAAGACCGGACAAAACTTGGTTGCAACTAAGGACACTACCTTTGGTTTCGACAATACCAAGGTGACCTGTTTCAACTGTGGCGAAAAGGGGAACTTCAAACGAGAGTGTGTGAAGCCCAAGAAAACTGGAAACGGGAATCCATTCTCGTCCTTCAATCGTCAAGATAAGCCAACTAGCAGTCCTATTTCATGAAGCAAGGATCCTAAAGCCTTGACTGCCCAGGATGACGAGGGACAGGACTGGAGCTTTCAGTTTGTCTCTCTAGGAGAATCCAATATTACTAGTGTTGAGGATTTAGATGATGATTCAGCTAGTGAAGGAGATATTGCAGTGGAATCGTGATGTCAAACACTGAAGAGACTGCAACTGTGGTCAATTACATGCCTGAAGAAGGGACAACTACAACAACGTCAGAATCACTAGAACCAGAAACACCAGACTCTGCTTTGATGGCTGATTCATCAGAACCTCCTCAGGTAAGTACTATTTACCAACTTTTCAATAATCATGCTTGTTCTGATTGTAATAAATTTAGGGAGAGCATTGACTTGAAATTTGCTAGGTTATTAGATCATAATGATAGCTTGGTAAAGGACTTGCAACTATGCACTGAAGCTAACAGAGTTCTACAACAAAATGAGCACAGTTACAAAGAAAAGATAGACCTATTGAACAAACAGCTCAGGGAAACAGAAGTAGTAGCCTTTAACCAAGCTAATGACATTAGGTACTATCTTAACTCCCTAGAAGACACTAAGAAACAAAAAGCAGTTTTAGAAGTAGAAGTTAATTCATTAAAGCAAAAACTGCATAGTTGGACAAGTTCATCTCATATTGTCCAACACTTAGTGAGAGAGCGTAATAATAGGGAGGGTTTGGGATATAAAGTGGTTCCACCACCACCTGAGACCTTGATGAACACTAAAAGTAAACCAATCAATAACAATCCAATCAAGGATCATATGGTGTCCACTCCTCTTGTATGTGATCCAGATTCCACATGTACATCAAATGAACCTGGAACTAAACAAAAGGAGGCCACATCAAAGGAATAAGGTAAAATACCTTGTGTTAATCTGGAAAAAGAGTTTGAAAAGGTTAATATAAAGTCTGGGTCAAACACAGTCAAATTTGAACCTAAAAAGACCATTACTGTTAACCAATCACGTGTTTCATGTCAAAGTCCAGGTAAACAAAATGGAAAGGATGTTAAAAATGTTTAAACAATTAAATTTGTTAAACAAGATAAAACATCTAAAGAAGTAGAGTCAAAACCCAAACAGAACAATGTCACTCGGGTGTCACACACGTCTCCACAAAAACAGTTAAATCATAAAGTTGATAGCAGGTCATGCTACAACTGTGGAGAGTGTGGACACATTGCGTCTAACTGTCCTTACTATCAGACACCTAGGAAGAAAGTTGAACTTCGGTAACCAAAACCTAGATCTTCTAAGAGGAGCTCAATGACTCCACCTAGAAGAGCTAGTGAACCTAAAGTTCAACCCATTAGCCAGTCGTCTATTTATCACAAACAGGCCTTACACAAAGCTGGTTTATGGAAAGAAAAATCAACCTCAGTGTCTGATAATGAGGACAAGAAGACACCTGAGCTTCCCTCACCATCTAAAGGTCAATGGGTTGAATTTATGATGTGTGATGCCTCTGGGAAACCCAAGCCAGTAAAGGCTTGGGTTCCTAACCTGAACTAATGTTTTCAATTGAATGTGCAGGGTGTTTGCTATAGTGCTGAAACCAACACGTGGATTGTCGATAGCGGAGCATCTAGGCACATGACTGGGAACAAGGCACTCTTATCAAACGTCAAACAAATAAAAGGAGGCCATGTTTCATTTGTTGGAAACAAAGGAGGATATATCACAGCTCAAGGGGAAGTGGGAAATCAGAAAGTGAAGTTTGATAAAGTAAACTACGTTCAATAACTTCAAAATAACTTACTTTCCGTATCCAAAATATATGACAAAGGCTTTAAGGTAATATTCGATAACAAGAAGTGTTATGTCCTGAAAAAGGACTATGTGATCCCGGAGGACAAAGTCTTAATGTCTGCCTCAAGATATTATGACCTTTATGTCTTGGATCTTTCAAAGGCCTCCACAATGGATCATCAAGTTCAGTGCTTCTTGTCAAAGGCTACAGTGAAGGACTCCATCTCCTGGCATCGGAGAATGGGACACATTAATCCACAAAAAATGAATCACTTGATCCAGAAGGATCTAGTGAAAGGAGTTAACGTCAAAAACTTCCAACTTCCGGATTTCTGTGTAGCGTGCAAGAAAGGCAAACAGACGAAGAAGTCTCATAAGGAAAGAAAGTTCATTCCATCGAACTTCCTCTTGAACTTCTTCACATGGATCTGTTTGGTCCAGTCAGTACAAGAAGCATTGTAGGCGACTTGTACTGCTATGTGGTTACTGATGACTACTCAAGATTTTCTTGGGTAATGTTTCTAAAATCCAAATCAGAAACATTTGAGTCTTTCAAGGAATTAGTAACTACACTGGAGTCTCTCTACAAGCTGAAGGTAAGATAAGTACGCTCATACAACGAAATCGAGTTCAAGAATCAGTGGATGGAGGCTTACTGCAAGGAAAAAGGAATTGTGCACCAGTTCACCTCTGCCTACACACCTCAGATGAATGGAGTTGCTAAGAGAAAGAGTTGCAGCTTGATAGAGACAGCACAGACAATGCTAGCGGACTCGAAACTGCCTATCCAATTCTGGAATGAGGCAGTGGCAAATGCGTGTTACACGTTAAATCGAGTTCTAGTAGTTAAACGCCATGGCAAGACGTGTTACGAGTTACTAAAACGATGTAAACCTAATCTAGAGTATCTCGAACCGTTTGGCGCACCGTGCACCCTCCTGAAGAAGACTCAGAAGGGAAAATTCAGCGAGAAGGCTGAAGAAGGTATCTTTCTAGGATACAACATACCAAATAAGAGAGTTTACAACAACTCAACGGGTCTAGTAGAAGTGTGGTGTAACGTGGACGTTCAAAGATACACCACCCCACCTGCTGGAAAAGGACCTGCCTTCTTTTTCGACTATGATGGATTCTTCAAGTCCTTCAACATACCTCTCTCCACTTCTGACGAAGAGTTAGCAACCAAGATGATGCATGATGTCTTGAACACACCGTCACAAGATTCAACATCATCTGGTTCACAAGGTGACTCGTCTCACCACTCAGGGGGAGCACTCGAAGTAAGTGACTCCTCCTCAGAAGATGAAGCTGTGGAGAATGACCAGAACAATCAGGAGGAACAGGTTCCCATTCCTGCAAGTCCACAAGCATCTGACATTGATGGCTTTGCGTCTTCGGAACCTCAAACTCCTACTACCTCAGATACAGAACCAAACGTTCATAATCTTGATTCTGAGGTAGTTGTTCCCACCACTCTTGGATCACGCTTAAATGTCTATTATCCTCTGGACAATGTCATTGGGGATGTCAGATTAGGAGTGCAGACAAGAAATCAGCTATATTTAGCTGATTATGCCTCGGTAATGAAAAAAGATACCTTCACGACGGTGCTTATCGTTGTTTTGTGTCGCAGTTTGAGCCAAAATACGTCAGTGAAGCCCTGAATGATGAGGCATGGGTGAGTGCCATGCAAGAAGAACTTCTTCAGTTCAAGAAGTTAGGTGTATGGACTCTGGTGGATAGACCTAAAGGTGCTAAGGTCATTGGCACCAAATGGGTCTTGAAATGCAAGAAAGATGACCAAGGCGTCATCATCAGGAACAAGGCTCGACTTGTAGTTCAAGGATTTCGACAAGTCAAGGGAATAGATTACAATGAAGTGTTTGCACCCGTGGCAAGAATGGAAGCCATTCGCATCTTCCTTGCCTATGCATCGTATATGAAGATTAAAGTTTATCAATTGGATGTGAAGAGTGCATTCCTTCATGGTGAAATCCGAGAGACAGTGTACGTCAGTCAACCCGAAGGATTTGAGGATCCATATCATCGGGACAGAGTTTACAAACTCGACAAGGCTTTATACGGGCTTCATCAAGCCCCAAGGGCCTGGTATAAGAAACTCTCGACTCACCTTGTGAAACACGGCTTTCGCAGAGGTGTTATTGATTGCACACTGTTTATCAAAGAGAAAGATGGTGATTTACTGCTTTTTCAAATCTATGTTGATGACATCATCTTCTGGTCAAAGAACGAAGAATTATGTAAAGAGTTTGAAGCAGTAATGAAGGATGAGTTTGAGATGAGTGCCATGGGAGAGATAAAGTTTTTTCTCGGTTACAGGTGGATCAAACACCAAAGGGAATATTTCTACATCAGACCAAGTATGTAGGAGATATTCTCAGTCGGTTTGACATGGAGAATGCTTCTGCAGCTGGGACTCCACTTGCTACAAACCATGATGTAGCACCCGACGAGAATGGTGATCTGATCGATGCCACCATGTACCAAGGAATGATTGGATCTCTCATGTACCTCACTACCTCAAGACCTGATATCATGTATGCGACATGTCTATGTTCAAGATATCAGGCAAAGCCAAAAGTTAACCATCTGATAGGGGTCAAAAGGATATTCCGTTATTTGAAGGGTACTCTAACACTTGGGTTGTGGTATCCTCATGACGATGACTTTGAGCTTACAGCGTATAGTGACTCGGATTACGGTGGCTGCAAGATGAACTACAAGTCTACATCAGTGGGATGTCAATTCTTTGGGAGGAGATTAGTGACCTGGCAGTGTAAGAAGCAGACCTCCGTTGCTTTGTCAACCTGCGAAGCCGAATACGTTGTTGCCGCAAGTTACTATTCACAAATCATATGGATACAACAGCAAATGCGGGACTACGATTTGAATTTCTCTTCTACTCCTATTTTTGTTGATACCTCTGCTGCAATTGCAGTAACTAAAAAGCCGGTACAACATCCTAAGACCAAACACATCGGCATAAAATATCACTTTCTTACATGACTGCTTTCAAAAGAACCTAATCGATGTGGTTAAAATAAATACTGATTTTCAACGCGCTAACCTCTATACAAAGGCTTTTGATAAACCACGTTTTCTATATTTGTTAGAGGTCAACAGCATTAAGAAGAAAAGTGATGTAATTCCAGAAGATGACCATGTTTAGTCCGATGCATTTAGTCCATTTTTTATTTTTATTTTCTTTATTTATTTTATTTTATGTTTAAATTAAATTGATGTTATTTCTTCGCCTATTAAAATCCTAAAAGCGCAAATTGTTTATGGTTTTAGAATTTTAAGGGGAGAATAGGTTTAGTTAACAACATTAAAAAAAACAAGAGAGAAGGAGAGGCTAGCTGATAGAAATCAGATCGTATTTGTGATACCGATTCAAAAACTTTGGAAGATGATAGTACATAGGAACAAACCATTTGGGACTTATAAAAGTTTAAATTGTATTAGATGCAAAGTTTAAAGTATAAGTCTGTGTAGTCTGAGCAATATAAAAAAATGATACTAAAACTGGTTACTACTAAGGTAACACAAAGAAAGTAGACCTAGAGGTTGCTAGACCACAGATGATATGTCGGTAGATTCAATACAATAGATGATTAGACCTTGTTGGTGATCTCAGGAACAAACTAAGTTGTTCAACAAGCTGTGGGTTATCATCTTATCCCTGGTTACCACAATCAACAAAATTCCAATAAAGGGTGACGAGCAGAATAAACGCAGCAAATGTGTGCGTATGACCAAAATATGAGCAAAAGCACATGATGAAAAAATGCAAAAGCAATCAAACTAATAACCTAGTTGTTGGTGAGATCTGTGCAAAAAGAATAAAAGTGCTCAAACAAGAAGATAGGTTATCTGCCTCTCTGTTGTGCGGTGGCACTGACCTGAGGATAAGCATAACCTAGATATTCTAGAATTCATTGTTGTTTGCCGCCTCTCTGTTGTGCGATGGCACTGACCTGAGGCTTGGCTTCTCCTTGAAAGCTCTAAGAATAGTTTCTTCTTGAATACTACCCTGAGACCGATCAAAAATCTCCTGAGGAATGTTGATTACCATATAAGCGTGGGATCCACAAAAGCTTGTTGAAATAATTAAACCTTAAACTATCACCAATCTATGTCAAAAGTTTGTGTATGGATTTAAGAGGACAAGTATATTGACAATCATCGTGGCTACAATTCTTGAAAGTCCAAATCAATGTGGGGATCTAATAGTACTAGTATGATTTCCTAAATTTGCTAACGACTTTGGATGAAAAACAAGAATAGAGCATCAAAAGATTTTGATAGCATGTCCCGAATGATTTGACGTACCTTTATGATTCAAGACTGAATCAGTCCATTTATGGTCAAAATGAATTGAAGCTGCCCTTTCAGGAAAGGAATTGTTTAGATTTCCATCTTAAAATTTCTACCTCACACAAAACCACAAAAACAAGTTTTAGTTTTGTATTTCAGGTTTTAGTTCTTTTACTTTGTTTAAATTTTGTCAATTTAGTTTGTTAAACATCAGACTATGTCATGAAATTCAATCAGGGATTTAATCACCTAAAAGGGTCACGTCTAAGGTGACGACACATGTTTTTAAATGTCAATTGAGTCACGTCTGAGGTGACAAATTGTTTTAAAAGGATCGCGTCTGAGGAGATCAAATGTTTTCAAAGTTAAAAGGATCATGTCTGAGATGATCTAATGCTAAAAATGTTTAATCAATAAGTTAAAGGGTGTAATATGTCAAATGGTCATAAAGTCAAAATCATGAGTATGATCCATTCGCACGACTAGACCATGAGTATGGACCAGTCGTACGATTGGTCGATACGAATGAGCCCAATCGCACGATTAACCCACACGTATGGGACATACGTGCGATTGGACCATAAGCATGAATAAAATCACACGATTGGATGACTAAAATAAGCCAATCGCATGGATGAAGGTGACCAAATGACACAGTCACACAACTGACTTCTAGTCACACGACTGAAGGTGACCGACTGTGCTAGTCGCACGACTGATGTTCAGTCGCATGAATCAACTATGTGACTGAGCTCAGTCGCATGACTGAAGGAAACCCTAGTATAAAAAGAGGGGGAGTCGGTCACAGTCATTCACCACTCGCCCCTAAATCGCACGAAGCACCGTTACTCTGCCCGATTTTCATTAGAGCACTCTAGACCTTTGATTATTGCATACTAATGATTTGTAGTGACTATACAGGTAATGTGCGGTGCAATCAATGAAAATGTACATCGATTCTTGCCCAAAATCGACTGATTTGAACCCTAGAAAGAACCGAGACTTAGTTTAACTAAGAAACTAATCAAACTAAGTCCATTGTGAAATTAAAGGTTACTATGTGTTCTGTCGGTCAAATGCGAGCCTAATGAGCCAAACCACGGCGTCTAACATTAAAGTTTGCTCAAAATTCGATTTTGAATTGAACAGTAAGTCTGTATGCGAATTGACAACCTGATGAACTTCAGTCACACGACTAAGCGGGGCGAATGGCTAAAGTGCACAACTAAACCATGTGTATGAGTTCAGTCGCACGACTGATGTAAGCGCATGAGATAGCATACGAATGAGCCTAGAAGCATGCTCAGTCGTACGTATGAGGTCATTCGCACGACTAGTTCTCGGTCGCACAGCTCATTCGCACGACTAGATCTCAGTCGCACAGGTTCATTCGCACGACAGAACAGAAAAATTCAAGTTCAAATTAATCCAATTATTACTCATTGAAGGAAATTAATGTTTATTTGCATTGTGTAACAAATGGCTAGTCATTGGGCTATGAGCACCAAGCACAACATCTATGCTCATCTAGATCTGACCTCAAGGAACGCTGCAGACTTCTCTGGCATTATTACCTTCCTACTGAGATCGAGGATCTACTGTGCCATCTCGACTCCGTGCACACCATACCGCTCGGTTCAGCAGGCCTTCTGGGAAGGCGCGGTTGTTGACAGGACCTTAGAGCCCCACCGGATCAGGAGCTCTATCTTTGGTCAGGATATAGAGCTCAAAGAGGATGATCTTCGTACTGTTCTAGAGTTCGGGGATGATGCTGACTGTCCCACTCGACTACACCCCCTTGCCGTTCGAGGATGTTTCATGCGAGTTAAGTACTCTAGGAACCTCAACGCAGGGGTGCTCAATAAGAGCAACCTGTGCCCCCAGTTCAAGTACCTCGCACATATGCTGCTGAAGTGCATAGCTTCACGGAAGGGAGGATTCGACGAGCTTTCAGATCAGATTTAGAACGCTTACGCAGCGTTGGTGTTGAACCACCCGTTCAGCTTCTCTAAGATGATATTTGCCTATCTGGTGGAGAACATTGATGGGAAAGGGAAGGAGGGGTTCTGCATGTACCCTCGATTCATCCAGATGATTATCGATCAGAAACTACCGTCGCTGCCTAAGGAAAAGGAGGACGTTGTAGTACTTGAGGTGATGGACGACACCACACTGGGTCGCATGAAGGTTTACAGGGGGAAGCTGGTTAAGCCCCCTGTGAGGAGATTATTCGGGCATCTGGCCAAGGCTGATTACATGGCGCCAGGTAGGTGAAAGTGGCACCACGAGGAGAGTGATTCAAATGTTGAACAGATTGCCCTCCCTTCTGATGACTCCGATGACGAGGATGATGACACTGATGGAGATTCTGAGCCCGCTCTTACTAGGGGTCCCACTACCCATGTTACATCACCACCACCCACTCGTGGAGATACCACCACTGCCAGATTTCACCAGGATTTTTGTTCTCCAGATGAGGAGGCAGAGAGTGATGAAGAGCCTCTCACGAGGACTGTGGGCAGCAGGGTGGTTGCCACAGAGAGAGGTTTGAGGGTAGTTGGTGGACGCCTAGGGGAGTCCGGGGATGCTGCTGCTGATTCAGATCCCACATATGCCTCGGACCCGCCCAACAGCCAAGGGGGAGCCTCTGTGCCTAGAGGCTTAAGGAAGAAGAGGATGGCACACCCCTTTGGCAAGAAGGGGAAGAAACTGAAGTTTACCCTGACCTCATCCACTACCACAGCCACTACCTCTGCCACACCTTCCACCACTACCACCACCATAGCTACCACACCACCTGCCACCACCTCTACCACCTCACACACCACTACCACACCCACTCCATCACGTACCCACATCCAATCCACCACCACTACAGCTCATCCACCACCACCTACATCTATACCACCCCCAATCTTCACCACTGCCACCGCCACCACCTCTAGCCACCAAGCAGGACCGTCATCTTACCCCTCATTTCCATCTAGATCATCTCTACCTCCTAGTGGGGTAGAGGAACAGCTCTTAGCACTGAACTGTATGGTGCTAAAGCTGTCATCTTACCCCTTATTTCCATCTAGATCAGCTCTTAGCAACTGATGACGAGAAGACAGCTAAGATTCGTCAGTTGGTAGAGCTTACTGCTGCACAATCTCAGCAGATATCTCAGCAGGCGTAGCTGAATGAGCAGCAGGCACAGCAGATGGCTGCTCAGAGCCTAGAGATGTCCCAACTCCAGGAGCAAAATGTCCACTCAGCAAAAAGGATAGAGGAGTTGGAGGCAACTAACAAGACCATCATGTTGAGGCTCAAAGGATCAAAAGATGAGCCACTAAAGATCAGAGAAGGAGATGGAGATGATGGTGATGATGATGATAGTGATGATGATGATGATGATGATGGTGATGATCAAGGTAATGATACAGATGCAGGTGATGATGTTGATGCAGGTGATGATGATGATGAAGGAAAAGGAGATACATCTGCTACGGGTGCAACATCAGCAAGTGAAAGGAGAACCAAGAAAGCTCAAGACAAAGGTGCCTTTACATCAGCCCCGTCAGCAGATGAACACATGATACAAGACAAGAGTAATGCATAGTTGTTTATGTTATTTAAAATCATATGTAATTGAATATTGTATCAAACTAATGTATATAATGTTTATATTTTGTTAATGTGTTTCTGTTTTGATTATTAACTAATGGTTGATGTGTTACATGTTTTAAATCAAGCAGATCCAAATTTTCAAAGAGATGAATACGGCATTGCTCCCCTTCAACAGATCAAGACTCAACTAACAATGATTCTTGATCTGCAAGGGATAGTCAAGAGATCTGTGAGTTACACTCCTGAAGAGGGAGAAATAATTCATAATCTCACTGACGAGCAATTGGCCGAAATGTTCTGACTTAATCCCGATGAGATCGTGAAGGATGCTCCTACCGTAACCGTGGAAAGTGAAGATGAGCTGGATGATATAGATGAGATAGAAATTGAGGATGTCACGGCCCAACATTATCCAGAGTGTACTGACAACGAAGGAAATGTTGTTCCCAATCTGGGAGACACCTTGGTCAATGATACCTTTGAAACTCTGGATAAAATGGAGCAGGAGTCAGAGAAGGACAAAGAGAAAGCCCAAGCCTCAGATGCCGATGTCAACATCAGAAAGGCTGAATGGGCAGCATGTTTTGCAGAACTTAGAGCCCAGCGTAGTGCTCCAAAGTCAACTGTCTACACCAAACTCTATAAAGTGAAGAAACATCACAAGGTGTCAGGCAAAATCATAGCGTGGGCCTATTTTGAAGATCTTAAAGTCTATGCTGTTAAAAGAGAGAAAGGGATTGAGTACTTCAGATTTCCACACGATCTGAAGACTCTTCCAGGTTTTGAGCTTAACCAATTAGCAAAGTTGAAGTTGCTATACGCTGACCCTCGTAAGATGTCAGGTTGGTTTGAAGCTGCTTTAAAGAGAGTATACCACACCAAGGTGGTCAACTTCAAACCTCAACAACCAACGAGGTATATCAGAAGATCTGAAGTTGATGCCATTACTAGAAAGCCAAAAGTAGTGCTGAAGTGGAGTCCTCCGCGCACGATGTCTAGAATCCCACTACGGGAAATGCCACAGGACTTCACTCCACACTTCAAGTGGTGGTACTATGATTGGAGAACAGGTGAGGCGGTCATAGTGCTGAACAGAAATGGAAACATGGAAACTATCAGGGTATTTGACCCTATATGGCTCACTAACTTGTCTGCTGATGATGTTTATCCCTTATACAAGTGGCCACTGTTCTATGACGCGCAAGATATTGTACAAGCCCTCCAATTCCAAAATGTGATCAGACTCTGCTTTGCATTTGAAATACATGTAGGAGTTACAAGAGAGGAGAAGTACAAGAAATATGAGGAGCTTATGAAGAATGTAAAACAATAGCTGAATCTAGGTCCAAGGGGGAGTTTGTAGATACATATGTACCTAGTTTCTGAGCTTAATGTAATATGTCTTTATTGTCTTACACATATGTAATTGAATGGGTACTTAATGAAATACAATGTGTGGTTGTGCTTATAATGTTTATTATTTCATTGATTAGTAGTTTAACGCTTATTGAACTGACTATATAGGTTTGTGGTTGTTTGAATGAATCTTAATAATGTAATGATTAATAAATACATTAAAACTTAGTAATATGAAGTTCTCATGCGAATGGCCCATGCTAATGGACCATACGCATGAACAACTTCATGCGAATGACTCTGTCGCACGACTAAACCAGGAGACTGGATCAGTCGCACGACTGAACCAGGAGACTGGATCAGTCGCACGAGTGTAACATGAGATTGACTCAGTCGCACGACTGAACACTCAGTCGTGCGAATGGATCAACCGCATGGCTCAATCGCACGACTGAACCATGCTAATGGTTCAGTCGCCCGAATGAGAAACCCTAACCTATAAATACCACTTAAATCGTGGAAAAACAAAAGAATCAAGAACACTTCGACTACAGACGTACCCTAGCCGTCCAGAGACCTCTAAGAACCTGTTCCAAGTTCATAGATCGCACTAGATTGATTCCATATCGTTCTTAACGTTTAGACTCAATCCATAATTGTTTCTACGTGCGTTCTCACTGATTGGATCGCTAATCAAATAGGATTCCGCACTATTTGATTCGGTATACACGTTAATCAGTTAGTATTTCGTTCATTACTCGATCCTAACAAATTTTAATTTGGGTTTAGAAAAAGAAAACCCATTTTATGGTCAAAGTTTAGATGCTAATTTTAACCAACATTTATAAAAAATGTTGATGTTTATTTAGCAAAATATGGTGAAACATCAAACATCAATGAGTCAATGAGGCATGCGGCACATGCTAAAAGTTCAAGTGATCCAATGTTTGCTTTGTATAATACTTTAAGATATGAATGTAATGAACGTCGACGCAGTGACACTGCGAGTATTGAACTCGAGACGTATAGTAAGATGAACTTTTTATCGACCATTACTCCAAAAGATTTTAAAACTTTTGACTTGTTGGCTTCGTGGAAAGGTAAGAAGATCAATTTCCCATCCTCTCCACCATGGTCTTAGATTTAGTAACCGTTCAAGCTTCCACGATGGCTTTGGAATCTACTTTTTCTGTTAGTGGCAGGATTATATCAATATGAAGTACCCGACTCACTCTCGAAGCGGTTAATGTCAATTTACTTGAAAGATTATTTGGATGTAGCTGAAAGAATACAAGACAAATGCTCAATTAAAGGAGAATTGGAATATGAAGCCGAACTATATGAAGACGAAGTAGACACTGGATTGACACCCGAAATGACCGATGACGAAGTGGCATATGATGATTACCTTCGACTGGCGAAAAATATAAACATCTCAACATGGAACGAGTGGAGGACTACGTTTGGTTTTATTTGTTTAAAATAAAAAAATAGAATCTTAGTTGTTTTATAATCTTTCTATGTTTTTTATGTATTTCATTTAGACGTTTAAAAGTTAAAGTATTTAATATAATTAAAAATTTATATGTTTTTTATATATTTCATTTACATGTTTAAAATTTTAAGTTTATAATAAAATTACAAAATGTGAAATTCTAATTTTAGTTGTTTTGTAAAATTAATATGTTTTTTATGTATTTCATTACATGTTTGCAAATTTAAGTGATTTAGTAAAACTAAGCCTATAAAGATTTCTAATTAAAAAAATCAAACCGGCTTGGGCCCGAACCGGTCCGAATGGTTTGGATAGGTTTGGGTGATATACGCCTCAAACCGGTTTACAAACCAAAAAAAACTAGTCCGCTTTGGCAAAAAAACAGTTTGTTCACCCAAGAGGCATGGGGGGTGGCCCACCCCAAAATGGGAGTGTGCCCTATCAAGCACGGGGGCGTACCCTGACAACTATTGCCTATATGAGTCGACTAACTTTTACATACACTAACTAACAAGGGGTCATGTCCGGCACTCCAGAAAGCACATAAATGGTGACTCATTTGCATTCTTGAAAAGAACTTTTGGAAGGTGAAGTGTTGGTAGTTTGCTCTTAGGAATCTAGCTTTTGAAGGTTTGTGGAAGGCTTCGGAAGTCTATTCAACAGTCAAAAGAAGCTCGGGGCATTCATAGCGGATCACCGATTAGATTTTTTAATTTACCGATGATTGTATTAATATATTCTATCTTTGTTGTAATGTGTAAGCTCATTATGAGCTAAACTCTTAATATCCTTCTAATTTGGGAAACTTTATGTAATTTGTGATGAACTAATGGTGTGTTTTATATTATGTTAATGTTATGGTAATTTTGGGTATATTTGAATGTGGAATTTGTAAACTTATGTTTGTAATTTTGAATGTCATACAATGTTGAAAAACGTATCAACTAACTTTTATTCATGAAACCGATCTTCATAATAAACTCATAGATTATGAACTAGAAATAGTTATTAGAAATCATATCACCTTAATCTTTTGACGAAATTTCTTTTTTACTTTGTCTAAGATATCCACAGTAATTGTTATGGTCTTGTAAAATTAATGGTATGGTAAAAACCAACTTGATCAACTCTCTTTCTAACATTAAGTTATGTTTTTAGAAATCATATGTTAAAATGGTGCACAAACATCACCTATATAACTAGGAGCTCGGTGGTTGTCTTGTAAGTTACTCATTATAGCTTTCCTTTTCACTACGAAACCGGTTTATGATAACTCCACGCTGGATCATGTGTATAAACATTAACATAATTACATTAAACAACATTCTTAACCACACCACCATTTTATCATAGTTAATAAAATGAAACCTAAATTAAGATGATAGTATTGCTTCACTGAAAGAATCACCAAAAGTCTCTATCTTTATTTACCTTTTATATATTTATAATTAACATTTTGAAAAACTACAAATTTGGCCACCTTAAAACAAACTGATCATTTTCTCTAAATTAAACCAATCTGATATTTAATTATAAGGATTGTTAAGTAGATCTCTACATGTGTCCACATATTGATACTTGGTTACTACCGTTACTATATTACCCCATGATAGATACATTTGCTTTTTGTGTGTGTTAGTTTAGTATTAGTAAATATCTTTTAAACATAAATCCATATAAAACCTTTACAAAAATATATATTCCATTGGCATACACCAAAACTCTACTTTCAATTAACTAACGTTGCATCGAAAGTTATTGACTAGTTCAATCAAAAGTTCACACTTTTGATTATTGTTAAATACCTTATGTTAATTTTGTGATTTTGATTATACTAATCAAAATTAAGGATCAAAATCCTTGTTTTGATTGTTATACCCAATAAAAAGTCTAAACTATCAAAAGTCCTAACTTTCGATTGAAGCATTTCATCTTAAGATTAACCGTTTCGATCAAGTATCCTATCAGATGTTCAATCTGTCCTATTAAAATCTATTACTATTCATTTGCTTTTTTGTGAATCTCAACAATGTCTCACCCAAGTAATGATATGGGTCGAAATGTAAGCCACCAGTGCTTGTGTCAATATTGGACTTTCTGGGCTAGAAGAATCAGATGAAATCCTTCTTCAATTACAACGACTACACCTTATGGACTTCCATTCAAGAATGACCGCACCGCTCGTTCCACAAAGATTCGGACGGTGGTCGTGCTAAAACTCCAGCTAAGTGTGATGATCTTTGATAACAAACTTATGACACGGGACCTTGTTGGACCCTGAAGGATCATACATGCCAATTCAAGTGGTGGTTGATGGTTGTTCTTCTGGAAATCTCCCTAAGTCCAAGAACCAATGCGGATGAAGAATCTGCATCAAAGAAGAAGACAAGTGTCGGCTATCCGCATTTGTATATGCGGATGACCATAGAACAAATGCTGACAAGTATTTGTTCTTCCGCATTAACAAATGTGGACAGCCGAACAAATGCTGCCAAGTATTTGTACATCCGCATTAACTAATGCGGATGCTCAACAACAAATGCGCCAAGTGTTTGTTCATCCGCATTTCTCAATGCTGATGACCAAACACCAATGCGATAGAAGAAAAAGAAATGCTAATGAAGATATACACATCCGCATTAGTTAATACGGATGAACAAAAGAAATGCTGATGAAGACTTTTGTACTTAGACTAGTTTCCTGATGTATAGTACAGGGGTAGTTTAGTCATTTTGTAAAGGCACTTTGTCAGCCTATAAATAGAATAGAAAACCCCACTTTTGTGGATGACTAGACTTTTGACAATTAGAATATTTCGATAGTCTTATGTTTTAGAGGTGTCTTGTTACTGTTTATTGTTAAACCCTAGCATTCATTGTAACTTTTCACCATCATTAATACAAAAACATTTATGAGTATTTCAAGCATTCAATGATCTGTGTTTATATGATTCCGCAATATATTCACTGACTCAATCATCATATTCGGTCCTAGTTGATTCACATCAACTGAGAATCTCATTCTCACACCCAGTCAATTGGTTTCAGAGCTTCGGCTCTCGGTTCATCTTCATATCTGCTTAGATCTTAACTGAAACTCGATAGATCTGGTGATTGAGTTGCTGTTAGAGAGTTCGTCTACCTCTAAACAGTATTCTTGCTGAAATCCTTTTGAAACATCGACCAAGTCACTGTTCATCTGTACCAAACCAAGAACATATCTGTGAACAGCTTATTTTACTTGAAAAACAAAACAACAATATCATAATCCTCAAATATTAAAGCCAACAGAATAGTTACAGACGGTTCTCTAAACCTAAAAACTGTTACTGTTCATCAGAACTGTTAAAACATTCACAAATAGACTGTTTTGGACTTAAAAATTAATCTAATTATTATTCCAACAATCTAAAACAAGTTTATTACAATGGATTCATATAACTTTTTTGAACTTGGTCATACTCCTAAACCTCTTATACTTAAACACAAATCTAAGTTTAAGCAATGGAAAATCAGGTTTATAAATTACATTACAGGTGTAGATCCAGATTACTGGATTTCCATATGCAAAGGACCTCATATCCCTGTGACACTCTCGGCTGACCAAGCTGCTTTGTACAAAACATCAAGAATACCCATTGAAGATCTAACTCTTGATGATGATGATTACAAGAAGATAAAGATTGACCTTAAAGCATACTCCATTCTCACACAAGCTTTGAAAATGGATGTACTCAAGAGACTGGAGAAATATGGAACAGCAAAGGCTATATGGGATGCACTGCTTATCATGTGTGAAGGTAGCAGTGAAGTGGCTGATGTGACATCTCTTAATTTCGTTAACTTAGAAGTTAACTTTGTAAATCTTAAAAGGGGCCTTTTATGCCGTTTTGAAACTTTAGGGATTAACAAATTAATATAATAATGATAACATTATAAGTGTTATAATGTTTGCTTATCATTATAAAATTTAAGGTGTTAATAATCTTAAATAAATTAATAACTATTATTACTATTATAATGATGACAATATTAATAATAGTAATTGTAATGATACTAATAATAACCAAGCTTATGTTAGTAATAATAATAATATTATAGGTATTGGTAAGATTACTTATAAATATAACTTATAAGGGTTATTGAAACTAAATAATGTTTAAAACACAAAAATTAATTAAGTTTGGGGGGGGGGGTGCTTTTGCCAATTAATAAACTTTTAATAGAAGTTTAAGCATAAAATAATAAATAAACGCAAGTTGAGGGACTGTTTCTGTAAATTAATAAAACCCAAACCTTTCCCCCCATATCCCCCGTATTTCCGGCGTGTGCTCTGGCCGGGTTCCGGCCGAGCTCCGGCCACTCCAAAACCTCAACAAAACGTTAAATTAAATGCAAATTAAAACGTCCCAACCATTCGCGACCTTCACTCGAACCTGCTACCATATTTAATTTGGTTCTAATTGCTGTAATGAACATCCAAACTTGAAACGAAACCATCTTTAAGAGATCCAATCGGTTTCGAGTTTGATCATTGAGGATTGGTTCAAACTATGCACCATAAACGTAGACAAAGCTGTTATGATTCTAAACATCGATTCAATTGATCATGTAACTGATTAATCGATCATCAATTTCGTCTTCGACCTGCACCTAGTCGAGAACCATGGCTGAAGCACTCTTACACAAAATTGATTGAGGGCTTTGACATATCAACACCATCCGAAGCATTCTGCAAATTTAATTTGATTACGAACAACATTTGCACCTTGAAATTATCCAACCATGGTCGCGACGGGGTTGCTACCATTTTCATCGAAACCGAACTCAATCACGTAAGTTTCACTCATCTACATACTCGATTTCACTTAGGGATCAAAAGCCCTAAGTTGGATTTCGATTACAACTACGAATTCGTGTTCAATTTGGATCAAATCAAGTTAGGGTTTATGTGAAATTGGGGGAATGTTACAGTTAATGGTTTTTAAACATTTCAAACGAGCTTTAGACAGATTTGGGCGCTGGCCCAGCCGGTTTAAACAATTACCACATGTGCATGGGGCACGGGTTCGATCCCTGTCCCCAACATTAATTTTTTTAAAGCTTATTTTGTTACCATTGTCAAAAAATAAGAAATTGTTATAATGATTTGAGCTAATATAAATTATTCTTGTTAATTGAATTTATTCCAGAAATCATCAATCTAATTTTTGAAATTTTTAAATAATATAATATATTAATTTTATTTAAAAACAAATAGTTTAATGTTATAAAAATTCTAACAAAGGTTATTTAAAAGTTTGTCCTTTATTACTTTATGATACTTTCCGTTAAATCAAATAAGTTATGTTATGTTGATAGGTCATTAGTTAATTAATTATTAAATTAAGTTTTAAAGGTTTTTTTTTAAAGTTTATGATATTAAATTTAATTATTTTTTTAAATCATTTGTGTGTTATAAATATATTATAGCTCAAACTTAGATTAGTTCAAAATACTTTAAATCTATATGTTATAAATACTTTAAATAATTATTTAAATAATTAATTATTATCTAATCATCTAACCATGTTATATCATATTAATAAATCTATTCCTTAATTTTTATTTAAACTCTTGAAACTAATATAATTTTCTATTATTTCTTCACTCTTATTTTAAGGTTTTGGATATTATTATACATTTATAAAAATCGTTTAAAGGTTTTAAAACTTTATGAAATGATTTAAATAGTTTTAAGTTATTTTACAAGTCATTTAAATAAGTATTCAATTACCTACATCAAATTTTAAATAATTAATTATTAAGTTAATTATTTCTTTTACACATTATACTAATCTTTACCAAATCAATAAATAAGTTTATTGAATCATACATTTCTCAGTTGGTTTGTTCCATCTTCAATGAACCAAATCAACTGCATTACTTTATTTTATTTATTTATTTACTTAAACCCCAAATTCCAATTGAAACCCTAGCTCACGTTTATTCGTAAATCTTACCTTTAAACTTAACCTTGATATATATATATGTTAGGTGCCTTGTAATGGATACGTTGGATTATCTTTTAGTCATTTATATCATCTTGTAATGCCTATATCTATGTGAGTATTTCCATACCCCTCTTTGCTTATTTTCACACTTTGGGGTGAAACATGTTAACTTATACTATTGCATTTGTAAACTTATTTGAGACTTGTAAACCTATGGCAATTCATCTTGTAAAGTTGTGGTTAGTTGAACTTTTGTGGTTACCATGTTATGGCGTTATATGTACAATCATTAACTATTGCTAGCCCAGCGAAGTCATAGATCTATGGGCAAGACAAGCCTGCTTTGGTTGATCCAAGTACACTTAGCTGATCGTATATACTTTTAAACGTTTGAGACTTGTAAAACTTTGTCGAGGTTTGATTGTCGCATTGTTCATAACATCCCTAATCACTTTATTCACTAACTTATGACTTGAATTGCCATCTTTTATATACTTATGTATTGAAAACTATGGAATGCTCACCAACATTTTTATGTTGACCTTTTATTTTTAACATGTTTCAGGAATACCTCAAGTATGTGTTCTACTCTTTGAAGCTTATCACATCTAGGATTGGACCTAGAGATAAAATGAATGATCATGTTATTTGTAGCATTTGTTCATAATGTATTCTTTGTTGAAACTTTTGCTAGTAATGTTACAATTGAAACTATGATTGAATTATATTTGAGTTATTAATAGCGTTATGTGGCTGTGAACGATCTTAACTCTCACTCCTCGACGTTTCCGCCGTCTAGGTTGGGGTGTGACAGATTGGTATCAGAGCCCATAACTATAGGGATTTAGGTTATTAGAAATGGTGACCTAGACTATAGTTGCATGAACCTCATAGAAAGATCTTTATACCTTTGTGTTTACATGTTGTTTGCATGCTACATAATGCTATGCCTTTTGTGCAACTTGATGCCTTAGCATAGGATTGCTTTATGTATGCTTAAACTTAGTTACTTGTCTCCCTAAACTTAACTTTGACTCTTTGACCCTCCCCGACAAATGAACTTCTTAAACCTATTCTCGGCAACATGTGGAATCTACACTTATCATCGTGGGTTTAGTTCCTTAGACTCTATGTCTAATCTATGAAAATCTTATCAAGGTTTTGATTTCATAAACCAAAGAGATTTGTGTGACACATAGACACCTGTATTCTGGATTTCCTGGCAAAAGGCCTTCGGGCTAAGGCAAGCATATCGTATAAATCTCATTGTGAGGCCAGTTATGCTTACCTGGGGATATCTGGGATGAGTGATAAACTATGGTCAACATACACAAGTCTCTATGGCAAATGGGTCAATTTACCTTGACGTGTCAACGATTCCAAATGGTAATGCGTTACCAAATGGAACCATCCTCTTGGTATCTTAAAAATCTTTAATTCCTTGAACTGGTATCTCTTCATTCTTATCATACATAATGTTCATGTTACTATTGAACCTAACCTACATTTCAACTCTTACGTTTAAACACCATTATACGTTGAGCGTTTCATGTAACTATTTCTATATCTTGACCAACATGAACATGGATCTTAATATACCCAAAGATATTGGGAATCCAAACCGAATGGTCATCAAAAACTTTAAACCGTTACTTATGGTTCTCAAGTCTTCTTAAGGATGTGTCCCATAACTAAGAACATGCAATGCTATAGGTGGAATTCCTACATCTCGAGATACTTTGCCTAGGCAAAGTGTAAATGGTGAATTGACTCTATCATTGAATCCATTTACTTGACTCGAAACCCTTGAGATGAGTGATCACTTATAAGTACGCGTGTCTTCAATAAGGCTATGGTTGACCTCATATCTTGAGAAGTCCATGTATTCCTTTCGATTGTGAATCGAATGTTCACATCTCATTGTGGTGCTGAATAATTTCCTGCCCTTGATTTCGTCTTCCCGATTGAAACCATCCAAGATTTGAACACCACAACAACTTCTGTTATCTTGAACTTTGATCTTAAGCTTGTAAGCATGATTTTTCCTTTTGTTACATTGATGTAACTTGAAATTTTCCGAATTTCTAATTGATATTATCTTCCTTTCGTCGTTAAGTCAAACTCCGTACCGTCTGCACCGTGAGAGATGCAAGAGTTTGCAAGTCAACCTATGACTAAGAACACCTGTATCTCCTAAATGATTCTAACTCATCAAAACAGGGGTGATTCCCTTACTTTGATGAATTATTTTCGATAAATGGTTTCCAATTGTGATTTATAAAATTTCATCCTCTGGATCGGGGTGATTTCCTTATCCCGAGGATTGACTTCAGTTATTTTCTTTGGAATGGCATGATCTCACCAAAATAGGATTGAAATCCGTACTTTGGTGACAAATGTCAATCTTCGATTGTTTTCTTGCTATTATGAAATTCAGTCATCAAGATAGGCGTGAATTCCATACCTTGATGATAATATCATCTTTATGAATTGTATTTTTTCAAATGAGACGACTTCATCAAAGTAGGAGAGAATTCTGGATTTTGATGAAGAAGTTCATCTTGTTATATTTTGTTTTTGTAAAACTTCACTGTTAAGATAGGAGTGATTTCCCTTACCTTAATGGTGAGTTACCTCGTCTTATTTCTATGGATCCTCAACAAGGAGTTGGGATCGAACTTTTTAATTGGTAAGTTAGCGGTCATACCTTGGGAATACACCATCAAGTTAGGAGTGAAAACCACACCTTGATGACTATTCTCATTTCTTGATCTCCAACTTACTAAGGTTTTAATCAAGTGACAAGAAACATGTAGTAACTTGAAGGGTGAACCAATGTCAGTGTTTGGACCTATCAAGCCAAAGCATGATTTCTGAACTTGAAAGGAGACCCGATCACTCTAGGTTGATTTTGATTTCGAGCTTGGAGCATTTAAATTCTTAAATTGATTTCTTTCCCTTAATCCTTATGTTTTGATTTGATCTAGCTATATCGAACCATTTATTCCCTACTTATCAACTTTCATTTTGAGATATCATCAACATATGATGGTGTGATGGTAGTCTTCTTAAACAATCTTTCTATTAAATAAAGACATTAACAACTTGTGGTTATGTCTTTCTAGTCATACGAATGTTCTCGACTGTACTTATGGGTTTGATGAATTACGTATGCAATTTATATTTGGAAATTTGTTACCTTGCAAAACATAGTTACAAATGCATGTCTTATTGTTTGCGTTACTTCTTGAATCGCTTTTGAACCCTTAACCTTGGGAATCTTTAAAACTCTATCTTGGTTTCGACTAACGAGACTCGTTATTACTTACATTGTGACGTGGAGGTTCATAAACCTTCGTAACTTGTAGTCATGGGTTTGGCATAAAAGAAAAGACATAACTTGGTATGTGTCCAAGTGTCTTACCTTCACATATGATAAAGCCTAACATTCGTGTTCCTATGAATCTCATGTTTAACTTTTCATCACTAAGTGTCTCTTATCTTAGATGCCATGATGACAAATGGTGCATTGTAGACCGATTAACTAATTTCATATTGACTCATGTGGGTTAACGGGTCGAGAAATTGGCTTGTATCTATCTCAAATAGTCGTATACCGTGGTATGTTGTTAAACATCGATCATTAAGTTGGATGATCAATTCATTTTCTGCTTTTAATAATGTTCCTAACCATAGTCGTGAACTTATTCGAAAATCTTCGCATATCGTATTATTCTTAGACCGATGATTGGTCAAAGGAGAGATACATATTCACAAGATATGCGTTAAGATCGTTTCATATAGTGACGTTTGGGACTCTTAAATCCTGACGATTAACCTTTCTTACAATTGTGGTCTTTTATTGATTTCAAAACGTCGCTTTACTATGGGATTATATTCTAGAAGTTGTGGCTTATAAGTCTAACATACACAGTAACTCGTCATCGTTTCCTAACGTTTCATATGCCAAATTTCAAAGCGTCTCGTATTTCACTGGAAGAATTCAAATTGACATGCATTATATCAGGAGACTTGTAAGATTCCATGAAGTGAAACATCTCATTTGTAATCAAACGTCTATCACTGGCCGTTGTATACTTACCTTTCATTATAATTCCTTTGTTCATCTAAGTTCATTTTTTTTAATTTCGGGACGAAATTCTTTTAAGTTGGGGAGACTGTGACATCTCTTAATTTCGTTAACTTAGAAGTTAACTTTGTAAATCTTAAAAGGGGCCTTTAATGCCGTTTTGAAACTTTAGGGATTAACAAATTAATATAATAATGATAACATTATAAGTGTTATAATGTTTGCTTATCATTATAAAATTTAAGGTGTTAATAATCTTAAATAAATTAATAACTATTATTATTATTATAATGATGACAATATTAATAATAGTAATTGTAATGATACTAATAATAACCAAGCTTATGTTACTAATAATAATAATATTATAGGTATTGGTAAGATTACTTATAACAATAACTTATAAGGGTTATTGAAACTAAATAATGTTTAAAACACAAAAATTAATTAAGTTTGGGGGGGTGCTTTTGCCAATTAATAAACTTTTAATAGAAGTTTAAGCATAAAATAATAAATAAACGCAAGTTGAGGGACTGTTTCTGTAAATTAATAAAACCCAAACCTTTCCCCCCATATCCCCCGTATTTCCGGCGTGTGCTCCGGCCGGGTTCCGGCCGAGCTCCGGCCACTCCAAAACCTCAACAAAATGTTAAATTAAATGCAAATTAAAACGTCCCAACCATTCGCGACCTTCACTCGAACGTGCTACCACATTTAATTTGGTTCTAATTGCTGTAATGAACATCCAAACTTGAAACCGAAACCATCTTTAAGAGATCCAATCGGTTTTGAGTTCGATCATTGAGGATTGGTTCAAACTATGCACCATAAACGTAGACAAAGCTGTTATGATTCTAAACATCGATTCAATTGATCATGTAACTGATTAATCGATCATCAATTTCGTCTTCGACCTGCACCTAGTCGAGAACCATGGCTGAAGCACTCTTACACAAAATTGATTGAGGGCTTTGACATATCAACACCATCCGAAGCATTCTGCAAATTTAATTTGATTACGAACAACATTTGCACCTTGAAATTATCCAACCATGGTCGCGATGGGGTTGCTACCATTTTCATCGAAACTGAACTCAATCACGTAAGTTTCACTCATCTACATACTCGATTTCACTTAGGGATCAAAAGCCCTAAGTTGGATTTCGATTACAACTACGAATTCGTGTTCAATTTGGATCAAATCAAGTTAGGGTTTATGTGAAATTGGGGGAATGTTACAGTTGATGGTTTTTAAACATTTCAAACGAGCTTTAGACAGATTTGGGCGCTGGCCCAGCCGGTTTAAACAATTACCACATGTGCATGGGGCACGGGTTCGATCCCTGTCCCCAACATTATTTTTTTTAAAGCTTATTTTGTTACCATTGTCAAAAAATAAGAAATTGTTATAATGATTTGAGCTAATATAAATTATTCTTGTTAATTGAATTTATTCCAGAAATCATCAATCTAATTTTTGAAATTTTTAAATAATATAATATATTAATTTTATTTAAAAACAAATAGTTTAATGTTATAAAAATCCAAACAAAGGTTATTTAAAAGTTTGTCCTTTATTACTTTATGATAATTTCCGTTAAATCAAATAAGTTATGTTATGTTGATAGGTCATTAGTTAATTAATTATTAAGTTAAGTTTTAAAGGTTTTTTTTAAAGCTTATGATATTAAATTTAATTATTTTTTTTAAATCATTTGTGTGTTATAAATATATTATAGCTCAAACTTAGATTAGTTCAAAATAATTTAAATCTATATGTTATAAATACTTTAAATAATTATTTAAATAATTAATTATCATCTAATCATCTAACCATGTTATATCATATTAATAAATCTATTCCTTAATTTTTATTTAAACTCTTGAAACTAATATAATTTTCTATTATTTCTTCACTCTTATTTTAAGGTTTTGGATATTATTATACATTTATAAAAATCGTTTAAAGGTTTTAAAACTTTATGAAATGATTTAAAAAGTTTTAAGTTATTTTACAAGTCATTTAAATAAGTATTCAATTACCTACATCAAATTTTAAATAATTAATTATTAAGTTAATTATTTCTTTTACACATTATACTAATCTTTATTAAATCAATAAATAAGTTTATTGAATCATACATTTCTCAATTGGTTTGTTCCATCTTCAATGAACCAAATCAACTGCATTACTTTATTTTATTTATTTATTTACTTAAACCCCAAATTTCAATTGAAACCCTAGCTCACGTTTATTCGTAAATCTTACCCTTTAAACTTAACCTTGATATATATATATGTTAGGTGCCTTGTAATGGATACGTTGGATTATCTTTTAATCATTTATATCATCTTGTAATGCCTATATCTATGTGAGTATTTCCATACCCCTCTTTGCTTATTTTCACACTTTGGGGTGAAACATGTTAACTTATACTATTGCACTTGTAAACTTATTTGAGACTTGTAAACCTATGGCAATTCATCTTGTAAAGTTGTGGTTAGTTGAACTTTTGTGGTTACCATGTTATGGCGTTATATGTACAATCATTAACTATTGCTAGCCTAGCGAAGTCATAGATCTATGGGCAAGACAAGCCTGCTTTGGTTGATCCAAGTACACTTAGCTGATCGTATATACTTTTAAACGTTTGAGACTTGTAAAACTTTGTCGAGGTTTGATTGTTGCATTGTTCATAACATCCCTAATCACTTTATTCACTAACTTATGACTTGAATTGCCATCTTTTATATACTTATGTATTGAAAACTATGGAATGCTCACCAACATTTTTATGTTGACCTTTTATTTTTAACATGTTTCAGGAATACCTGAAGTATGTGTTCTACTCTTTGAAGCTTATCACATCTAGGATTGGACCTAGAGATAAAATGAATGATCATGTTATTTGTAGCATTTGTTCATAATGTATTCTTTGTTGAAACTTTTGCTTGTAATGTTACAATTGAAACTATGATTGAATTATATTTGAGTTATTAATAGCGTTATGTGGCTGTGAACGATCTTAACTCTCACTCCTCGACGTTTCCGTCGTCAAGGTTGGGGTGTGACAGCTAAAATCAACAGAGACAAATTGGTCAATCAATATGAAACTTTCCATCACTCCAAAGGGGAGTCAATCTCAAAACAACTGCATAGATTTGTGCAATTGGTCAATGATCTTGAGATTATGGGAGTTACATACAAAGTGAAAGAGCTAAACAAGAAGATGTTGCACAGTCTCCCTGAAAGTTGGAAGCAAAATATGACCATGTTGAAAAACACACTTGATCTGGAAAGCACCACTCTGGATATAATGATTGCAAAAATTGAAGCTCTTGAACTTGATGAAAGGAGTAGAAACCTTGGTGGACCTCAAGTCACTGAAGCATACAAATTTCCATCAGACACTCATTCTCTAGAAAATGCATTCATTACTAAAGAAGATGATTTCATCTCACCCAGAGATCAAGTAAAATCAAGTGGATTTATTACTGCTCCATCAACCAACAAGCCATCAACCTCATCTCAACCAATTGGGTTTATTGCCACTCCTTCAAGTATGCCTGAAGACCAGAGATCTGAAGAGCAAAAGGCTACTTACAATGCCTTTGTTTCTAGTTTTGAAGCTTACTTAAGAGGAATACTCACTTCTGCTTATTTAATACAAGAAGATCTAGAAGAAATGGATCCTGATGATTTAGAAAAAATGGATCTATAGTGGCAGATGGCTATGATAGCAATGAGGGCCAAAACGTTTTTTCAGAAAAGGAAGGAAGCTAAGTCTGAATGAGAATACCAAACTTGGATATGACAAATCCAAAGTTAAATGCTTCAATTGTGGTATGACTGGTCATTTCTCAAGAGAATGCAATGCTCCAAGAAGAAACATGTTGGGACCTGGTATTTGAACGAAATACCTAGTGATTAGCGTGTTAAACCAACTCAAATAGTGCGGAATCCTATTTGATTGGCGATCCAATCAGTGAGAACACACGAAGAATCAATCAAGAATTGAATCCAACGTTAGAAATCGATTAGGAATCGATCTAAAGTGTTCTGTGAACTTGGAGATTTGGGAGGTCTCTGGACGGCTAGGGTACGTCTGGAATCGTAATGGGATGAATGTTTCCGTTTTTCCACGAATTGGGTCTATTTATAGGTTAGTATTGTTCAATCGTGCGACTGGACTATAAGTAGGTTCAGTCGTGCGATTGAACCATTCGGTTGATTCATCCGCACGACTGAGTGTTCAGTCGTGCGATTGAGTCAATCTTATGTGTCAATCATACGACTGATCCAGTCTCCTGGTTCAGTCGTGCGATTGAGTCAATCGTATGAAGTTATTCATGCGTGTGGTCCATTCGCATGGGCCATTCGCATGAGAACTTCATTAAGTTAAGTTTGAATGTTTTAATTAATGTAACGTAATGTGCAACCATTCAAACAATCATAAACCCAATCAATTCAATCACGACTCATTTATGAAATATTAAACATTACAAGTAACAACCAATTCATGTCATTTCATTAGTCAATACAAATTACATAATAATCAGACAGACAAGTTCATTACATTACAAATCATGATCTAGGGACATACATGCATCAACAAACTCCCCCTTGGACCTAGATCTATCTAATCTCTTGTCTTCTGCATTACCTCCTTATACTTCTTGTACTTCTCCTCTTTGGTGACTCCTGCGTGAATCTCAAACGCAAAGCAAAGTCGTATAACGTTTTGGAACTGGAGGGCTTGTACAATGTCTTGTGTATCATAGAACAGTGGCCACTTGTATAATGTATAGACATCATTAGCAGACAAGTTGGTTAGCCACATCGGGTCGAATACCCTGATAGTATCCATTTGGCCCTCTTTATTCAGAACTATGACAGCTTCAGCAGTTCTCCAATCATAGTACCACCATTTGAAGTGTGGAGTGAAATCCTGTGGCATTTCCCTGAGAGGGATTCTCGACATAGTGCGCGGAGGACTCCACTTCAACACAATCTTGGGCTTGCCAGTAATGGCATCAACCTCAGACCTTCTTATGTACCTCGTAGGCTGTTGTGGTCTTAAGTTAACCCATCTGGTGTGGTACTCCTTCTTCAGGGCAGCCTCGAACCAGCCTGACATCTTTCTTGTGTCAGCATACAGCAGCTTTAGTTTAGCCAGCTGGTTGAGCTCAAAACCAGGTAGAGTCTTCAGATCATGTGGGAACCTGAAGTACTCTATGCCCTGTTCCCTCTTAACTGCATACGCGTTAAGGTCATCAAAATAAGCCCATGCAATAATCCTGCCTGACACCTTATGGTGTTTCTTGACTCTGTAGAGCTTGGTGTAGGCATCTTTCTTTGGTGCAGCACGCTGGGCTCTCACTTCTTCAAAACAGGCAGCCCACTCAGCCTTGCGAATGTCTACGTCATCATTGGAGGCTTGGGCTGTTCCTTCAGTCTTTTCGGTTTCCTGCTCCATCTTGTCTAGTACCTCAAACGTATCACTGACTAGGGACTCACCCAGATTGGGGACCACATTACCCTCGGTGTCAGCATACTGAGGGTACTCTTCTGCAGTAATATCTTCAACCTCAACTTCATCAACGTCATTTAGTTCTTCATCACTGGTTGAATCAACTGTTGGAGCATCCTTGACAATTTCATCAGGATTGAGTCTGAACATCTCTGCCAGTTGCTCGTCAGATAGGTCATGAATTATTTCCCCTTCTTCAGGGGTATAACTCACAGACCTTCTTACAATCCCTTGCAGATCAAGAATCATGGTTAGTTGAGTCTTGACCTGTTGAAGGGGAGCAATGTCAAACTCATCCCTTTGAAAGTTTGGATCTGTTTGATTTAAACATTCAACACATAAACCATTAGTAAGTAATCAAACAGAATTATATCAACTTAATGTATAAACATTCAACACACTTGTTTTCATTACATGATTCAAATACAAAATAAATAAATACATAAGACATCTAATCTGTACTTTTGTCTTGAATCATGGGCGTGTCGCTCGGAGGAGCAGAAGTGGTAGAAGACTGGTCCTGTCGATGCTTAGATCTTCGTTCTTGACCAGAAGCAGAGGCCGATGCAGCCGCATCCCCTCCTTCTGCTTCGTCATCATCATCTTTACCTTCTGTCCTTTCTTCCTCAGTCTCTTCCTCATCCTCATCATCTTCCTCATCATCATCATCATCTTCATCATCATTATCTCCGTCATCCCCATCACCCTCCTTTATCTTCAAGGGCTCATCCTTTGACCCCTTTAACCTCAGCATAATCGTCTTGTTGGTAGTCTCCAACTCCTCTATACGTTTGGCTGATTGGGCCTGCTGGTCCTGGAGTTGGGACATCTCGACTCTCTGAGCATCGATTAGCTGGGTCTGCTGATCTATCACCCGAGCCTGCTCTGCCATCTGCTGAGACTGGGCAGCAGTCAGGTCGGTCAGCTGGCGAATCTGCGCTGCTTTCTCCTCATCTGCAGCAAGCAGGCGCATTACCATACGGTTAAGCGCCGACAGTTGCTCCTCTACCCCGATGTGAGGTAGAGTAGATCCATAAGCATGTGATGGTTGGGCTGAAGGTCCGGCATGATGTGAGGTGGTGGTGGTAGTGGCAGTGGTGAATATGGGTCGGTAGGCTGGTGCTGGTGATGTAGGTGTGAATGGTATGGTGGTGGATGGGAAGGATACAGTGGTGGTAGGTAAGGTGGTGGCTGTGGTAGCTGTACTGGATGTGGTGGCTGTGGTGATGGGTGGTATGTCAGTGGTGATGGTAGTGGTGGCTGTGGTGGTGGAAGTAGTGGCAGCAGTGGTAACGAAGGTCAGGCGACGCTTCTTCTTCTTCAGTCCGTGGGGTTGAGCCATCCTCTTCCTCCTAGTCCCGGTGGAAATGGATGCTCCCCCTGCAGCTCTGCCCACTGAACCCGGAGCATAGCTCGGGTCAGTCTCTCTCTCTGAGGAGTCCCGAGGGTGTACACCAACCACCCTAATCCCGTGTTCTGTGGGAACAACTTTGCTTCCCACAGTCCTAGTGAGGGGCTCCTCATCCGACTCCTCCTCCTCTTGATCACCAACTACGAACTCCTGAAGGAAACCGGCCATCTCAGCAACCTCTCCGGCAGTGGCAGACCCCGGGGGAATAACGTCTGAATCAGTGCCTCTATGTGGAGCAGGCATATCATCCCCGGCGTCGCCGCTATCATCATCATCTGAGTCAGTATCTGGTATAGCAATCTGCTCTACATCTGAATCACTGTCAACGTGGCGCCACTTTCTCTTGGCTGGCGCCACATAGTCAGCACGGGCCAGATGCCCAAACAACCTCCTGACAGGGGGTTTCACCTGCTTCCCCCTGTACACCTTCATCCTGCCTAGCGTAGTGTCATCCATGACCTCGAGCACTACAGCATCCTCCTTCTCCTTTGGCAGGGAGGGAAGCTTCTGATCTATAATCATCTGCATAAACCTCGGATACATGCAGAAGCCTTCCTTCCCTTTCCCCTCAATGTTCTCCACCAGGTAGGTGAAGATCATTTTGGAGAAGCTGAACGGGTGGTTCAGCACCAATGCAGCATAGGCGTTCTGGATCTGATCAGACAACTCATCAAATCCTCCCTTCCTCGATGCTATGCACTTCAGTAGAACATGCGCAAGATACTTGAACTGGGGACAGAGGTTACTCTTGTTGAGTACCCCAGCATTGATGTCCCCAGAGTACTTGGCTCTCATAAAACATCCTCTGACCGTGAGGGGGTGTAGACGAGTAGGACACTCAGCATCATCCCCTAACTGTAGAACAATCCTCAAATCCTCCTCTGAGATGGTAATAGCCTCACCAAAGATCGTACTCCTGATGCAATGAGGCTCAGAGGATCTATCAACAGTCATGCCTTCCCAGAAGGCCT
This sequence comes from Flaveria ramosissima, assembly GCA_025215565.1. Classification (NCBI taxonomy): domain Eukaryota; kingdom Viridiplantae; phylum Streptophyta; class Magnoliopsida; order Asterales; family Asteraceae; genus Flaveria; species Flaveria ramosissima. The sequence goes on along the minus strand of CM046036.1, from coordinate 60,465,528 downwards.
GCTGCACTGATCTATACGGCGTGCATGATGTAGAAATAGCATGAGCAATCCTGAATCTCAACAGAAACGTAATGATGCCTGAGAAGTCAGCTGCGTTCCTGGATGTCAAATCCAGATGAGCACATATGTTATGCTTTGTGCTCATGTTCCATCGACTCGCCATCTGTAACACATAGCAATATAAACATTAGTACCTTTGACTAAGAGCATAATGAAACACTTAAACTTGAATAGAAAGTTTCTGTCATGCGATTGAGGTTGTGCGACTGAAATCAGTCGTGCGACTGAACAGTGCGATTGAGGTTCATCCGTGCGAATGATCTCATGCGTACGACTGAGTGTGCGACTGAACTCATGCGCATGTACTCTTATGCGGTTACACCAGTCGTGCGACTGAGTCTCATACGCATGGTTCAGTCGTGCGGTTAAGTAAATCGCCCCCTTCAGTCGTGCGACTGAAGTTCATCCGCTTGTCCAATCGTATGACATCCTGTCCGTTCAATTCAAATTAACTTTTTCATCAATTTTGAGTTTTAGACTTCGTGTTCTGGTTCATTAGACTCGCAATACTTTCTTATAACTCCTAACACACTTAATTTCCTCTGTTTGAGTAGTTAAATTAGGTTATTAGGCCGTTTAAGTCTGGTTTGCTTTCGGGTCTTAATTTTGCAGATCTAGAATCAATTGGACCGTTATTTTGTTTGCTCTTCACCGCAAATTACCTGTAGAATCGATGGAGATGATCAGTACTCAAGAATCGGGTGTATTAGGAATCAAAGGAAATTTTGGCAGAGTTTGGTTAAGTCGTGCGATTTAGGGTTTCTTTGAGGGTGATGAGTCTCTGCGACCGACTCCTCCTCTATTTATACCAACCCTAGATCCAATCGTGCGACTGAGTTCATACGCACCTTTCAGTCGTGCGAGTGGGACTCAGTCGTGCGATTGGGTCAGTCGCCCTTCTCCAGTCGTCCGACTGGATTTCAGTCGTGCGACTGACTCACTCGTTCGCACTTAAGCCTCCGACTGGACTAATCGTATGGGCCATTCGGTTTGATGGTCCATACTCATAGTTCATTCGTGCGAATGGATTCCATTCGTATGGATAGTCCATACGTATGGTCCATTCGTGCGAATGGGTCATACTTAGTTAATTTTCTGCCATTTCTACCAACTTACATTTAAAACCCCTTTTTATTTTTTTGAAATTAACGTTATGAGCCTTTGATCATCTCAGACATGATCATTTTATCCTGAAAACATTTTGATCACCTCAGACGTGATTTTTTTTAAACACTTTAGTCACCTCAGACGTGACTATTTTAAACTTTCAAAGCACATATGGTCATCTCAGACATGACCCTTTTAGTGAGTTGATTCCCTTCTGATTTTCCTGATGTAGCCCGACACACGACTAAAATTAAAATTTAAAACGACTAACTAATTTAAAAATCTTTAACTAATTACATAAACAAACTTATTTAATTTAAAAATCTTTAACTAATTACATAAACAAACTTATTTTTTTGGCTTTTTGTGAGAGATAAATCCAGAGATTGATATCTACGGGATTTGGTTCGGGAGTAGATAGCTTCAACTTAGATTGATCATATCTGGACCAATTCAATTTTGGAATCATACAGGTAAGTCAAATCATTTGGGACTAGTTATTAAACCTTTTGATGCTCAAATTCTCGGTGTTCATCCAGAGTCGTTAGCAACTTAAGGAAATCATACTGAAACTCTTAGATTTTCACATTGATTTGAACCTTTGAGCATGTAGCCACAATGATTGTCAGTATGTTTGTCCACTTAAATCCATACACAGACTTTTGACACAGACTGGTGACTTATTTAGGTTTAATTATTTCAACTAACATTTGTGGATCCCACACTTATATGGTAATCAACATTCCTCAGGAGCTTTTGAGCGGTCTACGGGTATTTTTACAAGAAGAGACTATTCTTAGAGCTTTCAAAGAGAAGCCTGTCCTCAGGTCAGTGCCATCGCACAGCAGAGAGGCGGCAAACAACAATGAATTCTAGAATATCTAGGTTATGCTTATCCTCAGGTCAGTGCCATCGCACAGCAGAGAGGCACACAACCTATCTCCTTGTTAGAGCAGCTTATTTTATTTTACACAAAATGCACCAACAACATAAGTCATTAGCTTTATTGCATTTGTCTTTCATTTTTTTTCTTGCTTTGCTCTAATTATGGTCATCCGCACACATTTGTGGCGTTTAATTGCTCATTACCCCTTATTGGAGTATATTTGATTGTGTTAACCAGTGATAAGATGGAAGCCCACAGTCAGTTGAACAACTTAGTTTGATCTTGAGATCACCAATCAGGTCTAATTGTCTATTGTGTTGAATCTACCAACATATCATTTGTGGTCTAGCAGCCTCTAAGTCTACTTTCTTTGTGTCACCTTAGGAGTTGCCAGTTTTCTATCATCTTCCCTTTTTATATTGCTTAGACTACACAGACTTATACTTTGAACTTTTGCATCTTTCAAAACTTAAATTTTAAAGTCCCTCTTGATTTGTTCCTGTGTACTATCATTTTCCAAAGGTATTGAATCGGTATCACAGACACAATCTACCTTATTTCAGCTAGTTACTCCTTCTCCCTCATTTTTTTTTATTTTTATTTTTAATGTTAACTTGCTGACATATTCTCTTTAATTATTTTAGGATTTTAATAAACAGCAAAATAACATGAGTTTAAATAAAACAGACGAGAATAAAACAAATAAAATAAAATAAAATAAACTTTAACTAAACTACATCGGACTACACATTATCATCATCAGGAATTACCTCACTTTTCTTTTTAACGTCGTTGACCTCTAGCAAATATTGAAAACGTGGTTTATCAAAGGCTTTAGTATAGAGGTCAGCGCGTTGAAAATCAGTATTAATTTTAACCACATCAATTAAGTTCTTTTCAAAGCAATCTCTTATGAAATGGTATTTAATACCGATGTGTTTGGTCTTAGGATGTTGAACCGGATTTTTAGTTACTGCAATTGCAGCAGAGTTATCAACAAAAATAGGAGTAGATGAGAATTTTAAACCGTAATCCCGCATTTGCTGTTGAATCCAGATGATTTGTGAACAGCAACTTGCAGCAGCAACATATTCGGCTTCACAGGTTGACAATGCAACCGATGTCTGCTTCTTACACTGCCAGGTAACTAATCTTCTCCCAAAGAATTGACACCCCGCTGATGTAGACTTGTAGTTCATCTTGCAGCCCCCGTAATCCGAGTCACTATACGCGGTAAGCTCAAAGTCATCATCATGAGGATACCACAATCCAAGTGTGGGTGTACCCTTCAGATAACGAAAAATCCTCTTGACCCCGATCAGATGGTTGACCTTTGGTTTAGCCTGATATCTAGAACATAGACATGTAGCATACATAATATCAGGTCTTGAGGCAGTGAGATACATGAGGGATCCAATCATTCCTCGGTACATAGTGGCATCTACTAGATCTCCATTCTCATCAGGTGCTATATCATGATTCGTAGCAAGTGGAGTCCCAGCAGCAGAAGCATTCTCCATGTCAAAGCGACTGAGAATGTCTCCTACATACTTGGTCTGATGTAGAAAGATTCCATTAGGTGTTTGATCCACCTGTAACCCGAGAAAGAACTTCATCTCCCCCATAGCACTCATCTCAAACTCTTTCTTCATCACTGCTTCAAACTCTTTGCATAACTCTTCGTTCTTTGACCCGAAGATTATGTCATCAACATATATCTGTACAAGCAGTAGGTCGCCATCCTTTTCTTTAATAAACAGTGTACAGTCAATGACTCCCCTGCGAAAGCCGTGTTTCACAAGATGAGTCGAGAGTTTCTCATACCAAGCTCGAGGAGCTTGATGAAGCCCATATAAAGCTTTGTCGAGCTTGTAAACTCTATCCCGATGATAAGGATCTTCAAATCCCTCGGGTTGACTTACATAGACTGTTTCCCTGATTTCCCCATGAAGGAATGCACTCTTCACATCTAATTGGTAGACTTTAATCTTCATGTACGATGCATAGGCAAGGAAGATACGAATAGCTTCCATCCTTGCCACGGGTGCAAACACCTCATTATAGTCAATCCCCTCGACTTGGCGAAAACCTTGAACCACCAGTCGAGCTTTGTTCCTGATAATGACTCCTTGGTCATCCTTCTTGCATTTTAGTACCCATTTGGTGCCAATGACTTTAGCACCTTTAGGTCTATCAACCAGAGTCCATACACCTAACTTCTTAAACTGCAGAAGTTCTTCTTGCATGGCACTCACCCACGCCTCATCATTTAGTGCCTCACTGACATATTTTGGCTCAACCTGCGAGACAAAACATCGATAAGCACCATCATGAATGTAACCTTTCTCCATAACCGAGGCGTAATCAGCTGAGTATAGCTGATTTCGGGTTTGTACTCCTGATCTGACATCCCCAATAACATTGTCAAGGGGATGATAGACGTTTAGTCGTGATCCTGGAGTAGTAGGAACAGCCACCTCAGAACCGAGATTATGAACATTTTGTTCTGCATCTGAGGTAGTTGGAGTTTGAGGTTCCGAAGTCGAAGGAGCATCACTCGTAGATGCTTGTGGACTTTCAGGAACTGGAACCTGTTCCTCCTGACTGTTCTGGTCATCTGCTTCAGTTTCATCTTCAGAGGAGGAGTCACTGTCATCGACTACTTCCCCCTGACTGAGTAGATGATTCTCCCTGTGTGCTAGATGGTGTATTCAGAATATCATACATCATCCTAGTAGCTAACTCATCATCCGAGGGAGAGAGGAATGTTGAAGGACTTGAAGAATCCATCATAATCGAAGAAGTATGCAGGTCCTTTGCCTGTAGGTGGTGTGGTATATCTCTGAACGTCGACATTACACCACACTTCTACAAGACCCGTTGAGTTATTGTAAACTCGCTTGTTCGGTATGTTGTATCCTAGAAAAATTCCTTCATCTGCCTTCTCGCTGAATTTTCCTTCTTGTGTCTTCTTCAGAAGTGTACACGGCGCGCCAAAAGGTTCAAGATACTCCAAATTTGGTTTGCGTCTTTGTAGTAGCTCATAACATGTCTTTCCGTGGCGCTTGACTATTAGGACTCGATTCAGTGTATAACATGCATTTGCCACTGCCTCATTCCAGAATTGGATAGGCAGTTTCGAGTCAGCCAGCATAGTCCGTGCAGTCTCTATCAAGCTTCTGTTCTTTCTCTCAGCAACACCATTCATCTGAGGCGTGTAGGCAGAAGTGAATTGATGAACAATTCCCTTTTCCTTGCAGTATGCCTCCATCCATTGATTCTTGAATTCTGTCCTGTTGTCTGAGCGTACTTGTCTAACTTTTAGCTTGTAGAGAGATTCCAGTGTGGTTACTAATTCCTTGAATGACTCAAATGTTTCTGATTTGGATTTCAGAAACATTACCCAAGTGAACCTTGAGTAGTCATCAGTGACCACAAAACAGTACAAATCGCCTGCAATGCTCCTTGTACTGACTGGACCAAACAGATCCATGTGAAGAAGTTCAAGAGGAAGTTCTATTGAATGAACTTTCTTTTCCTTATGAGACTTCTTTGTCTGTTTGCCTTTCTTGCAAGCTACACAAAAGTCAGGAAGTTGGACATTTACTCCTCTCACTAAATCCTTCTGAATCAAATGATTCATCTTCCTTTGACTAATGTGTCCCATTCTCCTATGCCAGGAGATTGAGTCCTTCTCAGTAGCTTTAGATAGAAAGCACTGAACCTCATGATCCGTTGTAGTAGCTGTTGACAGATCCAAGACATAAAGGTCTTTATATCTTGAAGCAGTCATCAGAACTTGGTCCTCTGGGATCATGTAGTCTTTCTTCAGCACGTAACACTTCTTGTTGTCGAAGATGACTTTAAATCCTTTATCACAGATTTGGGAAACAGAAAGTAAGTTATTTTGAAGTTGTTGAACGTAGTTCACCTTATCAAACTTAACTTTCTGATTTCCCACTTCTCCCTGAGCTGTGATGTATCCTCCCTTGTTTCCTGCAAAGGAAACATGCCCTCCTTTTATTTGTTTGACGTTTGATAAAAGGGCTCTATTTCCTGTCATGTGCCTGGATGCTCCGCTGTCTATAATCCACGTGTTAGTCTCAGCGCTGTATCGAACACCCTGCACATACAAAGTAAATGTATTAGTTTAGGTTAGGAACCCAAGCCTTTACTGTCTTGGGTTTCCCAGAGGCATCACACATCATAAACTCTACCCATTGACCCTTAGAGGGTGAGGGTAGCTCAGGTTCCTTCTTGTCATCAGTATCAGACACGCAGGATGACTTCTCTTTCCATAAGCCAGATTTGTGCAATGCCTGTTTATGATAAACAGTCGTCTGGCTTACAGGTTGGACTTTAGGTTCACTAGATCTTCTAGGTGGAGTTAGAGAACTCCTCTTAGAAGACCTAGGTCTAGAGTCCTGAAGATCAATCTTCTTCCTAGGTGTCTGATAGAAAGGACAATAGGAAGCAATGTGTCCACATTCTCCACAGTGTAGCATGACCTGCTATCAACTTTATAAGTAGACTTTCTTTGTGGAGAAGTGCGTGACACTCTAGTAACATCAATCACTTTAGGTTTTGACTCTTGTATGTTTGATGTTTTCTCTGGTTTAACAAAATTTACTGTTTTAACCTGTTTAACATGTTCCACTTTTTGGTTAACTGATTTTTGACTTGAAGCATGTGAAAAATTAACGTTTGAAGTCCTTTTAGGTTCTGATTTGACTCTGTTTGACCCTGACTTTAAGTTAACTTTTTCAAATTCATTTTCCAGATTAACACAAGGCAATTTACCCTTTGCCTTTGAAGTGGCCTCCTTTTGTTTCTGTCCAGATTCAGTAGATGAACATGATGTGTCTGGATCAGTAACAAGAGGAGTAGTCACCACATGATCCTTGATGGGGTTGTTGTTTACTGGTCTAGACTTAGTGTTCATCAAGGTCTCAGGTGGAGGTGGAACCACTTTGTAGCCTAATCCCTCCCCGTTATTCCTTTCTCTCACTAAGTGTTGAACTATGTGTGAAGAACTAGTCCAACTGTGCAGTTTCTGTTTTAATGAATTAACTTCTACTTCTAGAACTGCCTTTTGCTTCTTAGTGTCCTCTAGGGAGTTTAGATAGTACCTAATGTCATTTGCTTGATTAAAGGCAACTACTTCGGTTTCCCTAAGCTGTTTAGTCAATAGGTCTATCTTTTCTTTATAACTATGCTCATTTTGTTTTAGTACTCTATTAGCCTCAGTGCACAGTTGTAAATCTTTTACTAAGTTATCATTGTGATCTAATAACCTAGCAAATTTTTCATCAATGCTATTCCTAAACGTATCACAATCAGAACAAGCATGATTATCAAACATTTGGTCAGTTGTACTTACCTGTGTTGGTTCAGAAGAGTTAGCCATCAACGCAGCATCAGACGTCTCTGGTTCTGATGATTCTGACTTTTCTGTCTCTGACGTGGAAGTCTCCTCCTTTGGCTTGTAACTGACCTCAGCTGCAGTTGTTTCTTCACTATGTGACATTGCTATCTCAACTGCTAGATCACCTTCACTTGCAGAATCATCATCAATATCCTCAACACTGGCAATGTTAGATTCTCCTGGTGAGACAAACCTAAAACTCCAATCCTGTCCTTCATCATCATGAGCAGTCAAGGCTTTTGGGTCCTTGTTTGATGAAGTAGAACTGGAGGCTTGCTTGTCTTGGCGAGTAAAGGACGAGAACGGGTTCCCATTACCCGTCTTCTTTGGCTTGACACATTCTCTCTTGAAGTGCCCCTTCTCTCCACAGTTGAAGCAGGTCACTTTGCTCTTGTCAAAGCCAAATGTGGTATCCTTAGTAGCTACCAAGTTCTGTCCTGTCTTCTTAACAAACTTCTTCGCCCTTCGGATAGCGCTAGCTAAGGCCCACATTATATCCATCCTCTCAAGCTCCATTTCATCCACCTGCTCGTAGTCCTCATCTGCCAGATGGCAGTTTCCAATCTTCCCAGCAACAAGTCCATCATATGAATGAACCACTGCGGCTAAAAGATCCATATGCTCTCGTGCTACTTCTACGATCACATTACCGAGGTTCTCGGTCTTCAATTTGGTAGCACTTGTTTCTGATCCAATATAGTGGGTACATGATGACCCTGACGTGTCTGATCCAGAAGGAGAAGCATGTGAAGGACCTGACGAGCTAGACACAAATGCAGTCTGGAGAGGTGCTCCAGATGTCTTAGCTTGAGGCGTGGCGTTGTATAAAGCTGGATTTTGTGTGTACGCAGACTTCTGAGCTCTATACTTCATCCTTAGTGCTTCTTCTCGCAACTTAAGAATGAAGTCATTTATATCCAGCTTTATAAGCATTTCATTCTGTCTAAGGTTAGACACAAATGAAGCCCACTTATCAGGCAATCCGTCTGCGAAGTTGCTCACTTTCTCTTCCATGGTTGTTTCAACTCCATGTGTATGCAATTCGCTCATCAAGTGGTAAAATCTGTCTATGACTTCGTCTAAACTCTCGTTACCAATAGATTAGAAGTTATCGAATTCCTTCTTTAACTCCTTTGCCTTGATTGCCTTCAATGACGCATTCCCATCATATCTCTTCTCTAGCTCATCCCACAGTTTCTTGGACTGCTTGTTCTCTGAATACTGGTGGAATATGTCTTTGGGGATAGACTGAGTGATCAATGCATAAACCCTTTTCTCTGCATTGTACTTACTTTCTGTGCGTCTGTCATCCCACTTAACGTTAATTTAACTCCATCAGCTCCCACCAGTGTACTATAACCGATCTCAATGGCTTCCCACAGATTAGGATCTACTCCATTGAGGTAGATCTCAAAACGTTGTTTCCAGTGGGGAAACTCATCTAAAGTCAAGAGCTTTGGTGGTTTATTGTGATTACCCACCTCACTCTCAAGCAACAGCAGGTTCTGAATCCTCGAGTCCTTCCCAGCAGTAAAGGCTGACATCTGATCTTCCATGGCTAATAAACTTAGAATCTAATCAAACAGACTTTCACTGATGCGACTGAAGGATGCGAATGGTCTAATCGTGCGTATGAACTCTGCGACTGGTTCAATCGTGCGGCTGAACTGGGCGATTGGTTCAGTTGTGCGAATGAATCTGGTGCGTATGAGTTATGCAAACGAACGGTTCAGTCGGCCGAATCAGGGTGCGACTAGGTCCAATCGTGCGAATGAGCAATGCGAATGGAGTCCAGTCGTGCGAATGGGTCACTCGTGCGACTGAAGCTGCTGTTTTGCGAAAATTTCTAGGTTTGACGGGTTTCAGCCGTAAAAATTCGAAATTTCACAAGTCCTAATCGCCTAAGTCCGTAGAAACTAAACTTCGATGAGCAGGGAACGTCCAAGATCACTTTTGATGCCAAAGATTGCGTTTTTCGTGCAAAAACACAAACTTTTATGCAATCTTGATTGAATCAACACGTAATCAAGAGCCAAAGCTCTGATACCACTTGTTGGGACCTGGTATTTGAACGAAATACCTAGTGATTAGCGTGTTAAACCAACTCAAATAGTGCGGAATCCTATTTGATTGGCGATCCAATCAGTGAGAACACACGAAGAATCAATCAAGAATTGAATCCAACGTTAGAAATCGATTAGGAATCGATCTAAAGTGTTCTGTGAACTTGGAGAACGATTTGAGAGGTCTCTGGACGGCTAGGGTACGTCTGGAATCGTAATGGGATGAATGCTTCTGTTTTTCCACGAATTGGGTCTATTTATAGGTTAGTATTGTTCAATCGTGCGACTGGACTATAAGTATGGTTCAGTCGTGCGATTGAACCATTCGGTTGATTCATCCGCACGACTGAGTGTTCAGTCGTGCGATTGAGTCAATCTTATGTGTCAATCATACGACTGATCCAGTCTCCTGGTTCACTCGTGCGATTGAGTTAATCGTATGAAGTTATTCATGCGTGTGGTCCATTCGCATGGGCCATTCGCATGAGAACTTCATTAAGTTAAGTTTGAATGTTTTAATTAATGTAACGTAATGTGCAACCATTCAAACAATCATAAACCCAATCAATTCAATCACGACTCATTTATGAAATATTAAACATTACAAGTAACAACCAATTCATGTCATTTCATTAGTCAATACAAATTACATAATAATCAGACAGACAAGTTCATTACATTACAAATCATGATCTAGGGACATACATGCATCAACAAAACAACAACAGTTTTCAAAGGAATTCTCAAGGCCAATCATCATCACAACCAAGCTCAAGCTTTCAATCCAACAATCAACATCAATATCATCATCAAAACCAACATCAACAACCATACCAAAGTCAACCACAATTGACCAATCAAGCCCATGGAAGCAGCCAACCTACCTCTAATGCTCTTGTCATCAGACAAGATGGAGTATGTGATTGGAGCTTGTATGTTGAGGAAGTGAAGCCTCAATTTCAAAATCATGCTCTTATGGCTCACATCAATGATGGCCCAACTCCAATGCCATCTAAGGTAAAATCTAATCTTTGTAGTGATAAATGCATTGCTGAACTGTAGGGATATCATGAGCACAATCACAAATTAGCTGCTAAGATTAAAGAAGAAAAACTAAAATCAGAGATGCTTAAAAGAGAACTGAAAAGTTTTGAAATTATAATCAAATCACTCATCTCTGACATTAAAAAAATGCATGGAGAAAAGTATACTCTTGCAGCTGAAAATGAATAGCTAATTGAAAAGTTAGCTCAATCCAAAGCTGAGCAATCAGTCACTAATGTGAAACTTAAAAAGTTCCAAATGTCTTCAGTCAAGCTACAAGAGATGCTAGATTCACAAAAGGATCCCAAGGATATGACTGGGATTGGATATAATTCATGTCCCCCACCATACAATGACAATTACACTGTCATACCTGAGTCAGTCACTCATACTGAGCAAAATGAACCTAAAACTATTGAACCTAAATCAGTAGTAACACAAATTACAAATCCTCAAAATAAACCATGTGTTTATATTGAAACAAATGAGGAGAAAATTAAGTTAGGTCATCCAATTAAAATCAAGGAGTGCTCAGACAAGACAGGGAATGTCATTAAACCAAAAAGCCCAGTCAAAGCCATAGTGCCATTTGTGAAATTCATTCCGGCAATTTCCAAAGAAAAGAATAAAATCAATTCTTCCGTGAAACCATCTGCTGAAAGCAGATATGATTGTGAGATCAAATCACCAAAGAATTCACTCAAATCATACAACATCTCACAGAAAAACAAAAGCAAAGTTTCTCTAATTTCAAAAACAAAGATCAAAACAGATCCTCAATCATCAAAACCAAAGCAAGGGGTTGGTTTTGATATTTTCAATAAAGATCATGTAAATCAGCTTGAACAGGAAGTTAGAAAAAGTCTAAGGAAACAAAATCAGTCAAAAATGGTAGTGTTGTGAAACAAACTACTAAAAAGGCTGATATTGTTTCCTCATCAACATCAAAGATTAAGACTCAGTTAAAAACTAGTAAATATACTGAGTCATAAACATCAAAATAGCTTCAAGGGACCAACACATGTATTATGACATTTGTGAAATGTCAATCACAAATTAGATAACTGCTATTTCAATCAATACTGCTCAATTTGTGACATAACAATCATTCCACCAAAAATTGTTATTTTAACAAATATTGTTCTATATATGATATGACTAATCACAACACATCTGATTGTTTCTTAAACAAAAAGGCTTGAGAGTTCCTCAAAACAAGCCCATCTCACCAATCTCATCTGTGAAACCCAAAATCAGAAGTCATTTTTATAATAAACATCCAAGACTTCAAGTTCTGATGATGATTTGGTAATCTGAAAGAGTTGAAGAAAGTTCAAAGAAATTTGCATCACAAACAAACTCATGATTTTCATAAATCAAAATTGAAGTTTAACAATAAAAAACGTGTTCAATTTCTTAAAAGAAACAAGGAACAAAGGTTTGAATACTCTTCTGACTCTTCAGTTGAAGTTGATGAGAAGAAAGCAACAAGATATAACCAGAAATCAAACAAAACTTCATCATATAAGCCAAAATTCAGAGGAAAATATCAAGAAGGTACTGTCATGGATAGGAACGGAAAACCCAAGACCATCATGGCTTGGATTCCACATTCTAATTAGTTCTTTTTATGCTTGCAGGGTCGTCCATACAGGTCCAATAGCCTATGGTATGTGGACAGTGGGTGCTCCCGACACATGACTGGAGATCGTTCCCTCCTTCATGGATTCAAGCATATTCAAGGAACACTGTGGCATTTGGTGGAGATGCACAAGGTTGCAGAATCACTGATGAAGGATCTATGACAAATGGGTTTTTGAGCTTTGATAGAGTGAACTACTGTGAACAATTGAACTTCAATCTGTTTAGCTGTTGGTCCATATGATCGATGAACAGTACAATTGATTGAATAGTTTGATCAATATCACATACACAAGCACAATAACAAACAATTGAGAGAAGAATATGATGAATCAAGACATAATTGAAATTCAAATGAACTAACTCACTCAATAACAATAAGCACAATGTATTTCAATGAAGTAACTGCTTGAGAATGATAGTTTGCAACAGAAATCCACGTTTTGGGTTTTGCAAACTTATCATGCAAAATGAAATAACAAAAGTATATATAGCAGTCATAGTTTCGCTGACAGTTTCGCTACAAGCGAAACTGTTATGCCGAAACTATAGTTTCGCCCGGCAGAACATAAGTTCGCCGGGTGAACCAAAACAGCAAACTGTGAGCGAAACTATAGATTCGCTCACAGTTTCGCTGGACTGCCAAAACTGCTAATAACTATCAAAATACAAACTGAAACTAACACAAGTCCTATTACATTGAAAAGTAAACATCTATACTAAAGTGAGTCCAACCTATCATGATCTTCAATACTCCCCCTAGGTTGGACCTCACTGTCTTCACTGCTCTTCGTTCCGCTCTTCAGCTCCCGTTTCCTCAGCTGCTGTAGATCTGTCTTCAACTCCTCCTGCAGCAATGTCTTGAGAAGCTTCAGCCACGGATTCTCCAAGATTAGTTCCTGCCTCATCAGCTTCATGTGAATGACCACTAGCTCCAGCAAACTGTCTAGTTAAGTCTTGAACATCCATAGCCAAGTCATCTTGTACTCTTACCTTTTCAGCCAAACTTTTTACCTCTGCCCGAACTCCCCTTATTTTGTTCGCCACATTCATAAACAAGCTCGCCTCCTTCCTTGTTTCCTCACCTGCCCCCGCCTTTATATGATTTTCACAGAGAATCAAAAGATCTTCATCACAAAAGCTGAATAACTCCATTGGGTCAAACACCCTAAATTCTCTTCCTTGTTTGACTCTAATCACAGCTTCCCCGGTGTTATTATCATAGAACCACTTCTCAAATTCCTGTAAACGAGGAGGAAGAGGATCAGCCAGTCTTACTCTGTTCACAGTCTTAGGCGGTTTAACTCTCAACACAATTCTCCCTTTCCCTGTCTCCCAGTCTTTGTCTTTCTTAGATCTCTTTCGTTCAGCCTTCATAAAACCAAATGATTCAAAATTATCATTTAGACCATTTTTAATCTCCTTCTCCAGAAATTCTGCCCTTTCACTTAAATTAGCATTAATCAAGGGCAATGTAGCTAATCGTCTCAGATCCCACTTAGGCAAGGTCTTAAACGCCTTCCTCTTGAGCATGTAACTGATATTGCCTCCTCGTCTTTTAATCAAGAACATCTTTAAGAAAGGATTATAACACCAGCTAATTATCTTCTTGTCTGCTTCCTTTCTGTTCAAACCCTCCAAATTTTGAAACAGAGGGGTGAGTTCTTCAGCCTCCTTCTCTTTTATCAACCAATCACTCTTATCCATTTCAAACACATCATTCTCATCATCTCCCTTCTTAGCCACATACACTAGAGGTCTTTCATCTACTTCATAGAATTCTGGCTCAGAATCATAATCAATCAACTGCTCATCCTCCTCTTCTTCTTCATCAATCAAACCTTTACCTTTATCTGATGTCTCCTCATGAGTAGCTGTAACAATCACTTCTTCTCCCAAAATATCTTTATCAAAGTCAAACTGGAGATTAACAAACTCAGCCTCAACAATCTCATCTTCATCATTTCTACCAGCCTCTTCTCTTGGAATCTCTTGTTCTCTTGTTTCAGTGTCAGCTGCTCCAGAGGTGCCTTCTCCTACCTTTGATGATGTACCAACATTCAAGAATGGGTACTTAGATATATCAGTCATATCATCTAACTCAGATTGAGTTAGTTGACTGGGTAGGCCAGCAGCAGCCTTCAACTGTGAGATCTCTTCAAATAACTTCTTAATCAAGCTGTTCTGATCAATCAACATCTTTTTCATTCCATCCAAGATCTCATCTTTCTGTTGTTCCCGAATCTCTTGATTCATCAGTTTGGTCTTTATCATACTTAACTCATTAGCCAATGAAGTATTTAGACCACGAATCATATCCTCATCAAGACCAGCACTTGCTTCCTTCCCAGCTGTGAAACCCTCATGTCTATGTTTTGATCTCCGTTCAGGTTCAACAAAGTCAGTCCTCTTTTTAGACCTTCGTTCCTTCTCCACCCTTATCTCTTCAGCTTGTGTATCTATATCTTCTTCAAAATCATAATCTTTCTCCTTTGCATATCTCTTTCGTTTCTTAGCTGCATCAGCTTGTTTCACCCGTGTTTCCTCAGCTCTTTTGTTTTCAGACTCATCGACTCGTCTGATATAATTCCATCGCTCTGGTGGATACATGTTCTCCCAGAGATGGGTTATTTTACCACTGAAGTCATGACGTATAGCACAGCAATCTGCAAATATCCGAGGGTTCATCTGAACCAATCTCTTAACTTCACCGTGTTTAGGAACATCAGGAATCAAATCATCAATCATCATCTGAATAAAACGAGGATATAACAACCATTTATCCTTTTTTACTGCCATCACATTTTCTGCCATGCAAGCGAAGATCAATCTAGCAATGTTTGCCTTCTCTCCTTTGCAACATATCACCATTGCTTTGGCCCAGTCAAGATTAAGTCCATCTGATCCACCCTTACGGTGATCTAAGCACATAATAAACACGTGAGCTATATATCTCCATTCTTTAGATAAAAATGACTTTTTAATCTCTTTCCTTGATCCAAAAACTGGTCCCTCATATCCCATTTGCCGAAAAGATTGGAATACTTCTGATTCTGTCATATCAATCTCATCACCAGTATCATCGTCCAGTCTAAGAATCCTCGACACATCTTCAGCAGTAATAGATATATCATGAGCAAGTACTCTAGCTGTGATCCTCTGAACATCTCCTCCAGTGTTGTATTCCGCTGACCTCCAAAAATCTCTAATGTGAAGATCATATATAGTGGGAGAATGAGAGATAGCATATGCAATGGGTGATCTTTGGAGCCATCGAATACAATCTCGAAATCCGGCCGCTTTAGGCAAAGTATCATCTAATATAGCAGTAATGTTATTCCTCTCGTCAAACTTTAGATTCGCCATAATAATCTGAAAAGATCAACAAATAAATTTGAATAAGAAATACTGAAAATAAGAGAAATAAGATACAAACAAAAGAAACAATTAATTTCGGCAAGCGAAACAATAGTTTCGCTCACTAAGACATGATTGATTCGCTGAATTAAAGACAGTTTCGTCAAGGAAATCAAACAGTTTCGACGAGCGAAACTATAGTTTCGCTCATAGAAACTTGTTAATTTCGCAGAACAAAAAGTATTTTCGACAAGATTAGAATGATTCAAAGTAGTTTCGCAATTAGTTTCACCAAAAATTAATTTAGATTCGCTGTTATAAATTAGTTTCGCTGACATGAGAAATTATAGACGAAACTGTGAAATGAGAATTAGTCTTTGCGAAATTAGATAAGATGCGGCGAAACTGTTAAGTTCGCTCGGACAGCATAACTTTACAGTTTCGCTGAAAAAACAGTGAACTTTCGTTCAATTTCGCTGAAACTTCGGTAGTTTCGCTGAACGAACAGCGAAACCACCGAAGCGACAAATCCAAATCGCTTGTCAGAACAAAGATCTAATCCAGATTAAATGATCAATTCATGTTCGAAACTCACACCTGAAGTGAAAATCACTCAAAATCGGTCCAAAAACCAATTTCAAATCAATATCGCCGTATATGAAACCAATAAACCCTAACAGTCGACTTAAACCAGATATCGAAGTTATGAAGAAAATTTCGCAAAATTGACTTATATAGTCAATAGTTTCGCTGGCAGCGAAACTATAAATTCGTCAAGCGAATTTACAGGTTCGCTCAGTGAAACTGTAATTTCGCTAAAAGATAACTGGTTAACAACTTATAAGCTAACCTAGCGAAATTGCAGTTTCGCTTAGCGAAACAGTCAGCGAAAGAATAATTTCGCACCAAAATTTTTATTTATTTTTTATTATTATTATTTTTTTTTAATTTTTTATTTATTTTTTATTATTTTTTATTATTTTATTTTATTATTTTTTATATATATTTTATTATTTTTTATTTTTTTTTTATATAATTTTTTATTATTTTTTTTATTTATTTTTATTAACAATAATACTCAAGGGAAGCACATCACATAATGAGATCTAAAATAATCAGAGATCACATTCTCTAAATATTTTAGAACATAATGATGATTAAAAATCATCTACCAGTCATGAGATCATACTGAAAACAAGATCTGATCACAATCTGCACAGAAATCACAGAAATTAGAACAAATCAATAACGATTGCTGATATAATTATCCACTTTAAACTCATGCCTTATCCTTTTTCAACCAACAGCTTATGATTCATTTAAGGTTCGATTAGATGCTTTAGAATGCTAAGACCCCACAATCATTTGGTAAAAACCCTCACCCAACCTCAGGATTTATTGAATTATGAATCAATCTTCATGAAGCAAACTTTTGAAAAAGTATATAAATGATTATACACAAAATATTTCATTCTGAGAGAAATTCATCGATAAGATGATTTGACATAATTATATCAAAATGGTGAGAGCTCCAGATCTATACTCACGTATAACAGAGGAGATAACCATTTGAACATGTGCTGATGAGAGCTCCAGGTCAGTACTATCGTACAGCAGAGGAGATCATCACTCCAGGTCAGTACTTCCGTACAGCAAAGGAGATAAGCACAGACACAAGACATCTTAACACAAAAATAAGACAGCAGAGAATGATGACTAACAAAGCACAATGAACGAAAGAGTCATTCTCAATCCATTTTTGTCAGGACTCAGTTTTTGTGCAATCCAAAATGAATGAGTAAATCCAGGCATTCTTAAGCATAAAGTTTAATTTAACCATAAAGCTGCTGTCTACTTCATTCATCAGGCTGAGTCTATCAAGCATATCGTCAAAGAATTTGATCCATTTCCTTATATTTTTTTTATTATGAAGCAGAATCTAGAGACAGTTACTATCATTTCTCATAGAATTACTGGTTATGTAAATAAGAAATATTTAGAGAATATACAATTATTTCTCATCATGTTAAATCCGATCTCAAAATACTGATATTACTCCCCCAAATTTTTATTTTCATATGTCAATAATTATAGAAAAATTGTAACTGAAAATTTTTTATTGGTTTTTGTTTTTATGTATTATTTTTTTTTATATATTTTTTTTAAATTATTATCAAAGAAATAGAAAATAAAAATTTAAAAAGAGATTAACCCAAGCATAGAAATCAATTCATAAAAACGAGGTTTGTCAAACGTTTTTGTGAAAAGATCAGCTTTTTGATTTTTGGTATCAATGGGAATAATATTAATGAAACCCTTCTCTTGAGCATCACGAATCGCATGAATTCGGGTTTCAATATGCTTTGTGCGAGAATGATGAATAGGATTTTTAGCGATTCCAATGGCAGCCTCATTATCACAGAATAAAGGTGTATGTAGGAAATTAATTCCATAATCAATCATTTGGTGTTGTATCCAGAGAACTTGAGAGCAGCAGCTAGATGCAGCAATATATTCAGCTTCCCCTGTAGAAAGAGAAACGGTTGTTTGTTTCTTGCTCTGCCAAGATACCAGACAATTACCCAAATATTGACATCCTCCAGACACAGATTTTCTGTTTAACCTGCAACCATTGGAATCACTGTCAGAATAAGCATGTAAATCAAAATTTCCACCATATGGATACCACAATCCGAGACGAGATGATCCTTTGAGATAACGAAAAATTCGTTTGACAGCTTTCTCATGAGATTCCTTTGGAGCCGACTGATATCTAGCACAGTAACCAACAGCAAAAGTGATATCAGGACGACTTGCAGTAAGATACATGAGAGAGCCAATCATAGATCGAAAAAGATGAGGATCAACTGGTTTTCCATTTTCGTCTGGAGTGAGACACGTCTGAGCAGTAAAAGGAGTCATTTCAGTAGACGCATCATCCATTTTAAATTTCTTCAGAATATCTTTAATGTACTTCTCTTGGTGAATAAGAATTCCTTCTTTCTGTTGTTCAACTTGCAAGCCAAGAAAGAAGCACATTTCTCCCATCATGCTCATTTCAAACCGTTGGCTCATCACTTCTTCAAACTCTCTACACAACTTAGAGTTTGTAGATCCAAAAATAATATCATCGACATACACTTGAACAAAGATCATTTCACCATTCACCTCCTTCTTAAATAAGGTCATATCAATGGTACCACGAGAATAACCATTGCTTAAAAGATATTGTGTAAGGGTCTCATACCAGATTCTGGGTGCTTGATGAAGTCCATACAAAGATTTATCAACTTTATACACTTTATCAGGAAAATCAGGATCTTCAAAGCCTGGTGGTTGACACACATATATCTCTTCATCAATGTCGCCATAGAGAAAAGCACATTTC
This sequence comes from Flaveria ramosissima, assembly GCA_025215565.1. Lineage (NCBI taxonomy): Eukaryota > Viridiplantae > Streptophyta > Magnoliopsida > Asterales > Asteraceae > Flaveria > Flaveria ramosissima. Next base: position 60,446,557 of record CM046036.1, on the reverse strand, counting down.
ACATCCATTTGGTACACTTTGAATTGTTTATGAGCAGCATGAGCAAGAAATATACGGATTGCTTCAAGACGAGCAACTGGAGCAAAGACTTCTGTATAATCAATACCTTCTTCTTGAGCAAAGCCTTGCACTACAAGTCTAGATTTGTTTCGCACCACCACGCCCCGATCATCTGGTTTGTTCTTGAACACCCATTTTGTACCAATTGGATACTTGTTGGGAGGTAAATCAACTAAAGTCCAAACCTTAAGCTTCCTGAACTGTTGAAGTTCCAATTGCATAGACTCTACCCAACACGGATCTTGTAGAGCAGCATGAACATTCTTAGGAACAATTTGAGAAATGAAGCATGAGAAAAGACAAACATTAATCAGACCAGATTGACTTCGAGTACGAACACCATCAGAAACAGATCCAATTACATTATCAAGTGGATGATCTTTCAAAGTTTTATAATCTCCAGAAGAAGGAAAGATAGTTGAAGAAGTATCAACCGCCGGAGAAAGAGTAGATGAAGGTGAAGGTGTATCAATGACAGGTGATGAATCAGGTGAGTTAAGAGATGTAGGTGATAAAGAATCAGATAATGGTGCATGATCAGGCATCGGAGACGATGAGCTGACATCAATTGAAACAGCATCAGTTACTTGTGAAATTGATGAAACAGACGATGAAGATGATGGAATAATATTCGTTTGAGTACATGGACTTGACATATCATCATCGAAAACTGGCAAATTGAATGAATTCAACACAGTATCGGAATCAAAGAACCATGCAGGTTCAGATTTAACTTCAGTAGGATTTGATTCTTGCCAATCAACATAAAATGACTCTTGAACAATACGTGTTCTTTTGTTGTAAACTCGATATGCCTTTTGTGAAGAAGAATATCCAACAAAGTAACATTCATCAGAAACAGCCCCAAACTTGGTCTTTTGAGCTTGAGTATTCAGAAGCGTACAAGAACATCCAAATGGGCGAAAGAAATCAATTAGTGGTTTCCTCTTATGAAAAAGTTCATAAGGAGTCTTCACTTTATCTTTCACTATTAGCACTCTGTTTTAAACATAAGAAGCACAATTAACAGCTTCAGCCCAGAAAATGACAGGTAGTGAGGATTCTATCAACATTGTACGAGCAGCTTCCACAAGAGTACGATTCTTTCTTTCTGCAACTCCGTTCTGCTGGGGTGTTCTTGCAGCACTAAATTGTCTCACGATCCCTTTTTGAGCACAAAATGAGTCAAGAATCTGATTTTTAAATTCAGTGCCATTGTCACTTCTTAATCCCATAACTTTTTTCTTACTGACTGATTCAATTGAAATGATTAATTTCTGCAATTCCTCAGCAACTTCACTTTTGTGAGCAAGAAATCTCACCCATGAATAACGTGAAAAATCATCTGTAACAACAAGACAAAAAGATTTTTTAGCAATAGATTTAACACTAATTGGCCCAAATAAATCAGTATGTAACAACTCTAGAGGACTTGATATGCTATTTAAAAGTTTAGGCTTATGAGATTTCTTATGTTGTTTCCCTTTGGCACATGCCATGCATTTTTCAGACACAGAGAAATCTTTTAAAGGAAGCCCTCTAACAAGATTGTTCTTTACTAATTTATTAATTATCTTAAAATTGACATGGCCCAATCGACGATGCCACAAGAGTGACTCAGATGTTGATGCTTTTGAAAGAAGACAAGTTGCAGTAGCTTTTGACTCATTAGAATTCATATCAAGAAGATATGTATCGTGTTTCCTTGGAGCACGCATGAGAATTAAATCTTCTGGAACAGCTATCTCTGATTTCAAAAATAAACATTCGTCAGATTTAAATAGAACTGGAATATCTTTATCACAAATTTGAGAGACGCTCAGAAGATTAAATGCCAATTCAGGAACATGGTTGACTTTTTCAAGAGTAAGAGAGCCATTAGTAACTTCTCCTTGTCCAATCATTTTTCCACCCTTCTTGTCTCCAGCAAATGCCACATATCCTCCATTGATAATTCGATAATTAGTCAACAAATCCTTTAATCCCGTCATGTGTTTGGAACATCCGCTATCAACATGCCACAGACTGTTTACAATCTTTGAAGAAGATCCCTGAAATGAATGAACAAATCATTTAGCCAGGAGTAATAGGAACCCAAGATTGAACAACCTTTGTTTTCAAAGAAGCTGATTTTTTATGAAAGAAATTATTAACCAATTTTGTCAATTTATTCCCAAAACAATTTCTATTAGAGGATCTTTCAATCAAAGGGCAATTTTTGATAAGATGATCCTCTTCACCACACCTGAAACAATGATGTTTGAATCTAGATCGATGATGTGATGAGGTAAAAATAGGATCAATAATAATCTCCTCATCACATTCAGACAAACTAGAATCAACATCACTGAATGTCTCATACATCTCATGATGTTTTTGTTTATTTGGCTCAGAATTATTCTTCACAAAATCATAGATTGATTCTTTTCACAAATCAGTAAAACTCGTACCATTGGTACTAGTTTCAGAAGAAGGAGAACTGCATTTTTCTGAAGATGTCATATTTAATGGTATAAAAGATGGAATAGGTTGAGAAAAGAACTTTTCAAAAGAATTAGTTTTAAGTTGCTCAGTTGTGTTATGTGAAACATCAGATTCTTTTGGTGAAACATCAGATTCATTCAATTCAAAACCAGAACAAAAATCATCACTATTAAGATTTGAATTACAAGATGAAATAGAACAATCAGGAGAACATGAGACATTCAAGTCTGTTACATTTGAACTAGAAACAAATACTGAATTTAAACTAGACTTATTATCTAAAACAGACTGCAATTTTTCAGGTGTACTAGAACTAGTGCATCCAAGCCCACTAGTTGGTCCATAGTCGTAGTCTTCACGAATGTACTTAGAGTTATTCCCAACTAAACCTGCAGACATACTATCAGTATCTGATTTGATTAAATCATTAGAAGGATGAGGAACAGGCATAGGAGAATAACAATATGTACTAGGAGGAGGATAAACCTGTACATTTTCATAACCCAAACCAGTTTTAATTCTTGCTCCCCGTTGAGATTTACAAAGATCATCATGTTTCATTCCAGAAATAGTCCATTTATCTAACTTTGACTGAAGTTTGCTTGCTTCAAATTCAGCCAGAGCAACTCGTTCAGTCAAAGTATTAATCTCTACATTCCTTTCCAAAACAATTCTTTTTAAATGATCAGTTTCTTTTAAAGCCTCATTTAATTTCACAAAATATTTTGATTCATTCAATTTAAGTTCATCATTAATTCGTTTTAAATCCTTTTCATTATCAATTAACAAACGATTAGCCTTATAAACCCCAAAAAGTCTAATTTTACAAGCAGATGAACACATATCCTGTATTACCTCATAAGGAAGTCCCATTACCATCTTTTCGGCAGCTAAAGCTTTATCGCACATGCATACTGAAGTACTCGATTTCCTTTCCTCAACAGTAGCGACCGCATCATCCTTCTCTTTTCCTTTCACAGCTTTTGAATCTGTAGCTTTCTCTTTCTTCTCTCCATCATCTTTCTCTTCTTTCTCCTTTACTGAAGATTCATTCTCTCCTTTGAATTCTTTAAATAGCACAAACTCATCTTTCTCAACTTCCATCTCATCACTTTTCACAATCTCAGCAACTAAAGCATGATTTATTTCAGATCTGGTTTCTTCCACCTCTGCACTCCAGTCAAAATTAGAAATCAAGGCTGACTCCTTTTTCGAATTTCCCTCTTCCTTTACTTTCTCTGTCAATCTTGGCACTCCAGTGTTACTAGGATCTGTTACAATTGGTAATGGACATTCACGTTTAAAATGTCCCAATTGTTTACAGTTGAAGCATCTCAGTTTTGACTTGTCAAATCCTAGTTTTGAGGTTGATGATTGACCACCGAAGTTCTTTCTTCCCGTTCTTTCCATAAACCTCCGAGCTCTTAAAGTTAACATTGCCATTTGCCATTGAATGTCAGTCTCTTCCAAATCATCAGGATCAACTTGATACATATCCTCCATAGTCATTCCTTTACCCTTCAACTCACCAGCAACAAGAGCTTCATAGCTCTGAACAAACATTCCAAAAAGAGCCATTGTTTCTGATGGAATAGTAGTTTCAGCATTCACCTTAGAATTTCCCAATTCCTTTCCAACATGATTACTACTACTTGAGAAGTTACTTGAATTGCTCCCTCCTTGAATTGGATTCTGAATGTGAGAGTTTGCAGCGGATGACAATAAAGCAGCATTTTGAGAAAAACCAGGTGTGGGCATCATAGTCTGGTTAAATTCTCTTCTTTTCATATCCAACTCAAAAGATTTCAATTTATTAATGATATCCATCAGCTTGTAATCTGTAAAACCTCTTTCTTGTTTGAGCATCCTCACTTGAAGACTCCATTGTGGTGGAAGAGAATCGAGAAGTCTGTTAACTTGTTCGCTGTTGGAGAGTCTTTCATCATATTTCTTCAGAGTGCTTGAGACAGTTAAGAATCGATTTGTAAGATCTGTCAAACTTTCATTCTTATATCCTACAAACGAGTTAAACTCCTTTTCAGCTTGAATACTCTTGTCTTTCACCAGATCTGCATTCCCATCAAAGAATTCACAGAGAGCATCATAAAGAGATTTAGCATTTTTATGCTCTGCAAAACGATTGTAGATGTCAGGAGCCAAGCAGAGAGTTAGAGCACCAAATGCCTTTTGATCACGATCAATCAGTTTCAGATCTCTTTCAGTATAAGAAGATGGATCTTTATTCTGAGAAACGACATCACCAACTGTAACCGTAGGTATATGAGGACCTGAAATAATCGATTCCCATTGATTATGATCTGTATAGAAAAAGAAAGCCTTGAGACATCTCTTCCAATCTTCAAAATTATCTCCATTAATGAGTCTTGGAGGTCTATTAGGAGCAACACTTTCAAGATCCGCAAGTGTGAGAGTAGTTAATTTTGACATGATAATTTCGCAGAAAGTTTGGTAATTTCGCTGGTAAGTTCGCTGGCAAATTCGCTAACAACTTCGCTGAGAAAGTAAGCCTGCTTAATAGTTTCGCTAAAACAAATACTTTCGCAAACTCAGACACTTTCTCTTGAAATTTCAGCAGCACTTTCGCTTGAATCAAAGACAACAATTGCTTAGTTTCGCTGCTAATTTCGCAGGAAACAAGCTTGAACTTTCGTTCAGATATAGTTTCGGCAGCACTTTCGCTTGATACTTGATCAAAAACACTGCTGAACTTTCGTTCAAAGAGATACTTTCGCTGAAATTCTAAAAAACAACTTCAGATCCAAAATAAACCATAATTTCGCTGAATGAAGATCGCAGTTTCGCTGTAAGAACTGTAGTTTCGCTCGTCGATCTGAAAACCCTTTTTCACCTTAAAATCAATCCAAAATCATCCAAAACTAAATGAATTTGAGATCTGATAATTGTAGAATCTTCCTCAATGAAGAACAAGCATAATTCAATCAATTTCCATCCCAAAAACAGCTGATAATTCGATGAAAATTGATTGAACCTAGATATTGACCAAAACCACCAAAACTCAACAAATCAAGAGCACTAAGGCTCTGATACCATATTGTTGGTCCATATGATCGATGAACAGTACAATTGATTGAATAGTTTGATCAATATCACATACACAAGCACAATAACAAACAATTGAGAGAAGAATATGATGAATCAAGACATAATTGAAATTCAAATGAACTAACTCACTCAATAACAATAAGCACAATGTATTTCAATGAAGTAACTACTTGAGAATGATAGTTTGCAACAGAAATCCACGTTTTGGGTTTTGCAAACTTACCATGCAAAATGAAATAACAAAAGTATATATAGCAGTCATAGTTTCGCTGACAGTTTCGCTACAAGCGAAACTGTTATGCCGAAACTATAGTTTCGCCCGGCAGAACATAAGTTCGCCGGGTGAACCAAAACAGCAAACTGTGAGCGAAACTATAGATTCGCTCACAGTTTCGCTGGACTGCCAAAACTGCTAATAACTATCAAAATACAAACTGAAACTAACACAAGTCCTATTACATTGAAAAGTAAACATCTATACTAAAGTGAGTCCAACCTATCATGATCTTCATTAGCGTGTCTCAGATCTACGACAAGAAATATTCCACTCACTTCACTGACACTTATTGTTACATTCTGAAACCAGGATTTCAAATTCCTGAAGAATGGGTTGTCTTGAAGACCCCGAGGAAGAATAATACTTATGTCTTAAACCTCAATTTTGCTTTACCAAAAGAAGAAACATGTCTTCTGTCAAAAGCATCTTTTGATGAGTCACAACTTTGGCACAGACGGGGACACACAAATTTTAAAAACATGACTAGATTGGTCAAGGGAAATCATGTAATTGGTTTACCCCAAAAAGAATTTCACTTTATTGATCATTGTTCATCATGTCTCAAGGGAAAACAACATAACTCTTCCCACAAGACAAAACTTGTGAACACAAACAATTCTTCATTGAAGTTACTTCATATGGATCTTTTTGGACCAACTCATGTTATGAGCATTGGAAAGAAACAGTATTGTTTGGTGATCATAAATAACTTTTCTAGATTTATATGGGTCTTCTTCTTACTTCATAAAAATGAAATGTCCAAATTAATAAAAATTTTATCACTAAAATTGAAAATCAACTTGATCATAAAGTTAAAACAATTAGAAGTGATAATGGGACAGAATTTAAAAATGAAGATATGAGTTCATTTTGTGCAAACAAAGGCATTGCTCATCAGTTTAGTGCAGCTAGAACTCCTTAACAAAATGGGGTAGCTGAAAGGCGAAATAGAACACTAATTGAAGCAGCACGAACTATGCTAGCCGATGCTAAACTGCCAATTACCTTTTGGGCAGAAGCAGTTAAAACATTGTGCTTTGCACAAAATAGAACTTTGATTGTAAAAGAAAGCAACAAGACTCCTTATGAACTTCTCTTTCACATAAAACCATTTATTGGATCTTTTTAAGTCACTGGTAGTCCTGTATCAATATTGAACACCCTAGACCATTTAGGAAAGTTTTCTTCAAAGTCTGATGAAGGAGTCTTAGTAGGTTATTCTTCTATCTCAAAGGCTTATATAGTGTTTAATCCTCGATTAAACATCATTGATGAATCAACCAATGTTCAATTCAATGAACATACCTTTCCTAAATCAACAAATGGTCATGACTTGTTGTTTGATATTGACTCATTTACAAGATCATTTGATCAATTTCATTTGTCTGTTGAAGGAAACCTACAATCAGCTGAATCTTCTCCACCAGTAGAAGAAGAGATGACTTCCCAATGATTCCTCCTACTTCTACTAAGCACCTGAATGAAGATGTCCCACTGCAAGCTGATCCTGTCAGACAACTATCTCAAAATGAGAGTGTTTCAACTGAGGCGGGTCCTAGTACACTCCCTTCTCCTTCAGAAGAACCTTCAACTGAAGTCAGAAATCAAGACCAAGATACACCACCAGTTGAAACTGAGAGAACCTCAAATGATGAAAGTCTTCATAGTGTTACTGATGCTGAAGCAGGAACTGGAAAAGACTTTGATTATTTTCACAACTCTCCCACAGTACAAGATGAAGGTGCCTCTCACCAAGATGATCTGAATGTCTCCAATCTTGATGTATCCACTGCTGGTGACTCAATTCCAACAACCAGAATACACAAGAATCATCCAGTGGAAAGCATCATTGGTGAACTTGATGAACGGGTGACAAGAAGCAAGTCAAACATTGCAAACATCTGTTTGTTCTTTTGCTTTCTGTTTCAAACAGTACCCAAAAACATTAAAGAGGCTCTTCAAGACAATAGTTGGATTGAGGCAATGCAGGAAGAGTTGCTACAATTCAAGAAACAAGAATTATGGAAACTAAACTGGTAGATCTTCCCGAAGGACAATACCCTATCGGTACCAAGTGGCTATACAGGAACAAAACTGATGATCGAGGAATTGTCATCAGAAATAAAGCAAGATAGTGGCCCAGGGGTATACACAAGAAGAAGAAATTGATTATGATGAAGTGTTTGCTCCTGTTGCCAGATTAGAAGCCATAAGAATCTTTCTTGCATTCTCAACATCCATGAAATTCATTGTTTATCAAATGGTTATGAAGTGTGCTTTTCTGTATGGAAAGATTGCTGAAGAAGTCTACGTGAGTCAACCACGAGGCTTTGAAGACCCAGATTTTTCACACAGGGTGTACAAGCTTGACAAAGCCTTGTATGGTCTTCATCAAGCCCCACGAAAGTGGTATGAGACTTTATCATCTTTTCTTCTTGAACACAAGTATGAAAGAGGAAAGATTGATCAGACTCTCTTTAGAAAAAGAAAAAGAAAAGACATGTTGCTGGTCCAGATCTATGTGGATGATATCATCTTTGGCTCGACAAATAGGCAACTCTGTAAAGACTTTGAAGACCTTATGCATTCAAAATTCCAAATGAGTGCAATGGGGGAACTCATATTTTTTCTAAGAGTACAAGTCCAACAAACAGCAGATGGAATCTTCATCAATCAATCAAAATACGTGGAAACAATGTTGAAGAAATTCCATTTTGCTAATTGTCAATCCATCAGAACACCTGTTGCTACCAAAGTGAAGATTGGCCAGATCCAGAAGGCAAATCAGTGGATCAGACTCACTATCAATCTATGATAGGTTCACTTATGTATCTAACAGCCAGTAGGCCTGACATTATGTTTGGTGTTTGTGTGTGTGCCAGATATCAAGCAGATCCCAAGGAATCTCATGTGAATGCTGCCAAGAGGATATTTAGAATATCTTAAGGGCAAGCCTGCTCTTGGATTATGGTATCCAAAGGAAGGAGATTTCAATCTTTATGCCTACACTGATAGTGATTACATGGGATGCAACTTCAATAGGAAATCCACATCTGGCGGTTGTCAATTTCTTGGTTCCAAACTGGTCTCCTGGCAATGCAAGAAGCAGACTAACGTGTCAATTTCAACAGCAGAAGTTGTGTATATAGCAGCATCAGCTTGTTGCTCTCAAGTTCTCTGGATTAAAAACCAAATGCTTGACTATGGTTTTAACTTCTTGCATACTGCAATTCATATTGACAACATAGCAGTAGTGTTTATCACAAATAATCTTGTTCCGCACTCAAAAACAAAACATATTGAAATTAGATATCACTTTTTTGAGAGATTGTGCTGAAAAAGGGTTAATCAAATTGATTCAAGTTCACACTGATAATCAATTGGATGATTTATTTACCAAGGCATTTGAACCTAGTAGGCTTGAATTCCTAGTATAATCAATTGGCATGATTAACCTTGAATAAAAATCAAAAACATCAAAATTAATTCAAACGTTTCAAAAAATTACAAAAACAAGTCATTTTGTTGAAGAAACTGATATATACTACAAAAGAGAAATGATATAATTACAGTCGTTATATCATTCATAGTGCTTTTTTTAAAATTTCAAAAGACTGACATGACTTACCTGATATATGGGTAGGCTCAACTTGGCAAAGAAGATACATGCTGTGATGAACTAAAATCCGTATTCAACTATGAAACACTCATCTCAAAGTACTGGCATGTATTGGCTTATCCAAGTATATGTGTGTGTAGTAACCTAAACACACCAGGTAATGATATCTTATGAATCTCCTTCACCTACATCAGTTTCTTCTCTGTTTTGCTGAGCAAAGATCTGGAGAAACAAGCACATAGTGTTGATGTCATGATCCAAAAGATTTCTAATGTGGAACACATCCAAATTGGATGAATTAACAAAATAATACTTTCCTTATGAATGAACAAAAAGAATCCCATCATGGATCACCTTTCAAAGTGAAGTGAAAAAGAATTCCAATATGGATCAAATCATTAAAAGGATCAAAGTAAAAGAATCCCAATGAGGATTAGTGAAAATGAGATTTCATACTTTAAGTGACTTGGTCAAGTAAGTTGTAAAAAAATTCTACCATGCATTACATGAGGGTGGTTGATCATGCGTTTTTAAGTGTGGGGTACATGTTGAATAATCAAATTAATCTAAACATGATAAATATCACATGCATTATAATATTAACCAGGTATGAGTTTAAGAGGACAAACATACCTTCAATCAATAAGATCATAAACATGTCTATTTTACTAACAAAAGATTGCACTTGTGTAATGTAAGATTGATATGATCTCAAGAAAAGTATACTTCCTCTTCATGCACAGATAAGAAAACAAAATCATTACAAAAATATTTTATGTTCAAAAGTTTTAAATCTTTAAAGTTTCTATCTAGTTATGGATATAAACTTTAGGGGGAGTAATTTAAAATTTTGATCAGTTTGTACAGGTATTTCTTTTTTTAAAATAATAAAATTAAAAAAGAAAAAAAGAATTGACTGTGTTGGTACAGAAGTTATACTATAGTATCTCATCTTATGTAGACATTTGAAAGCATAAAAGTCCAAGATCAATCAAACAATAGGAAACTTGTATCACATCTGATATACAAGTTAATCCAAGCAAGAATTGACAATCCCAACAACAGTCAAAACTTCATAAGAAACAAGTCAAAAGCAAAGACAGTTCTTCATAACAGTCAATGAATCAACATAAAAACATAAAAGAATTTACTCTGCAGAAACATTAATTTTGATTAAGTTCAAAAATTAATGTGGGAAAGTGCATTGGTTAATGCGGGTGAAGGTAACCCAGTCATATAACCAATGCGGGTAACTTGCTTAAGTCATTATAAAACAAGTGAAACTAACGCGGACAAGTTAATTCTACCGTATTTGTTTCAAACAACAAATGCACATACAACTTTTGAAGTGTTGAAAACTTATGCGGACAAATTTGTTCAACCACATTTCTTTATGAGGTTAACTTTTTTGTTCAGCCGCATTTCTTCATGCAAATAAGTTTATTCAGCCGCATTTCTAAAATGTAGTTGACATCAATACTAAAATTTTTGTTGTATGTGAATCAAAAATGATAAAAAAAATGTGCTTAATCTCTTCTGTCATGATGATGTATGAAAGTCAAGAAATGCGGACAACTTCATGGTTCTACCGCATTTGTTGAAGTAAATATGGACAAAGGAATTTGGTCTACCGCATTTGTTACAGTGAACAAATGCTGACAAACTTTGTTTTACCGCATTTGTTACAGTGAACAAATGCTGACAAACTTTGTTCTACCGCATTTGCTACAGTGAACAAATGTTGTTAAGTTTTTATACTTCCGCATTTGTAACAGTAAACAAATGCTGATGAGCAATTTCTTACCGCATTTGCTACAGTGAAATTAAAAATTGAGCGCATTTGTTCTGAAACTTGTAACATTTGTAAAAGATTAAATTGACTATTTAAACCCACTTCAAAAGGTCATTTAATACTTTTCAAATTTGAGAGACTTATAGTGCGACGAGCGTTCATCACTGTTCTTCATCCATCATCACCATCATCATAATCCTGTGTTTCTAGTTCATTCACCTTCGTTATTCCACATTTTCAATTCTCAACAACCGTAGTATCGAAAACTAGGTGATAATCTGTGAATCTTATGACCTAAGTCGTCGGACCTTCGAATCGATGAGGAACTTAGAACACTAGGTCAAGAAAGAACCATCAAAATTAACATCAAACAAAGGATTGATAGACATTTTCGAGTGCATTGACCTTCATTAACAAGAATATAACAACAATAAGTGATTTGCAGAAACCTAGTTCATCGCAAGAACAGAGTATAACAAAAACTGAAAATGTTGAAGTCAAAACTTGATTCTAAGTGTTAAAAGATGTTAAAATCAGAAAAGATCATCTCTACAAACTTAAAAAACAAAATAAAAGTGGTCATTCATCACAAAAGCAAGTTAGGTCTAAATTCCTATGGAACAATACCTATGAACACTCAATTTTGACCTTCAAAAGTCAAACTAAGAATATTTCACTTGATTTATAATTTACAATCTGAAAATTCTTATTTAAGTTTCTAATTCATATGCCTCTAATGCAGGGAACAATGGCTAATCTCATATGGAGCAAGCTCCATTATGTTAGTGGTTATCTTGACCCTGATGTACCTAAGGCAGAAGGTCTAAGAGATAGATCAGATTCATCAATACCACCAGAGTAGCTCATGCTATTACAGTGAGACCTATTGATGTGCTCCAAATTATACATAAAAAACTTATCAAAAGCACATCAATTATTCCTTAATATCTTCCTTAAAATGATGAAAATATACTTAAAAGTGTTAAATTGTGTTTTCAGGTGTTTAAAAGGGCAAGATGGACAAAAGGAGTATATTTAACAAGAAATAGAAGTGATCCGAGCATTGGACTCCAAGCATGGGGCCGTGCCTCATTAAGCACGCCCCCATGCCTTGCCAGAAACACACCCCCATGCTAAATTAACACACCCCCGTGCTTCGACATCTGACAGGACAAAAAGTACTGTTCCCTAAAAGTAGACACAGGGTCGTGCCCCATAAGGCACGGGGCCGTGCCCCACCTCCAACACGGGGCCGTGCCCGACACAACCTGCATGTAGGAGCCGACCAACTTTCTTAAGCATTGTACTAGCACGGGGCCGTGCCTTTTAGGCACGGGTCCGTGCTTAAACACTCCAGAAAGCCTATAAATAGAAGCCTAAGCTCACCATTTTTGGCAAGCTTTGGTGGGAGAGTTACTCTGCAGAATTCTCTCGGGAATCAAAACTTCAAGATCATTCGGAGGCTCGAGAGGTGCATACAACACTTGGAAGAAGCTTGGGATCACCTAAACGTCATCCGTTGTGGATTATCGGTTTGATTGTTCCATTTCACTGATGATCACTTATCTATCTTCTTTGTTATCTGTTGTTATGTTAAAGCTCATTATAAGCTAAACTCTATTTATCATCCTAATCGGATGAAACTTATGTAATTTGTGATGAACTAATGGTGTGATAAATGTTATGTTAATGTTATGGTGGTCTTGGGAAAACTATTGATGGGTAGCATCTACATTTGAACGGGAAGTTATAACTTTATGGTTTGTGATTGTGATTGTCATACAAGGTTGAAAACCGTATGATTAACTTTCATTCGCGAAACCGGTCTTCATAATAAATCTATGGCTAATGAACTAGAAATGGTTATTAGAAATCATATCACTTTAACTTTCTGATCATTTGCGGGTTCCCTTTTATTAGTTCGGAAACTTCAGTGATTGTTACGGTTTTCTAAAATTAATGGTATGTTAGGAAGGAACCTGATCAACTCTCTTTTTTAACATTAAATTATGTTTTTAGAAATCGTATGTCAAATAGGACATAAAAGATTCACCTACATTACTAGGGCTTTGATCTGAGCAGTAAACTCAGCCTGACAGGATCAAGTCACTACGACAGCAGGATAGACGAGAAATCGCGCCGGCTCATCTTTATAAACATTAACATAATTACATTAATCAATATCTTTAAATCACATCACCAATTCATCATAATTACATAAGTGCAGTCTAATTAGGGTGATAACTTTTATTCCCTGGTTTTAAATCCAAACGCTTCAAATCTTAGTTTACTTTCTTTCTATTATTGTTTATTTTTAAACCCTAAAAATCTATCCAAATGCAAATTATCACTTTCTTTAACAAAAACCAAATCTGATAGTCAAACATCAAGTTTGTTGAGTAGGCTAGGTGTGTCCACGGATTGATACTCAGTTCTTACCAACACTATATTACCACAGGACAGGTACACTGCCTTTTGTGTGTGTGGTTTAGTATTAGTAACAACCAATTAAAACTGAATCTGTGCAATAAATCTTTATCAAAATATATATATTATCCGCACCCCATCAAGTTTTTGGCGCCGTTGCCGGGGACACACGGCAGTTTGAAAGACAAACTAAATTTTTGACTATCTTGCATATAACCTGTTAATATATTTTTCTTTAAACTTCATTTTTATTTTTAGGTAGTTTGCATTAGTTAGTTTAGTTATTGTTGCCTGATTCATTTTAAGCCTTAGTTAGTTTATGCTTCCTTAAGTTAGTGTATGTCCGACTCGTCTAGTTCTGAACTTGTTCCGCCTCTTCCGGAACCCGAACGACTTTTCCGTCAAAGATTGCGCAAAAGATCACAACAAGAAGCACCAGTCATTAAAGAAGACATTTTGGAAGATACACCATCCGAAGAAGACATGGCTAACCAAGACGAGGAAATGAAGATGACACACTATGCCACACAGTCAATAGATGGTTATGAGTCTAATGTTGTCCAACCAGCAATAGCGGCCAAAAATTTCAAGATTAAGTCCGTATTATCCAACTCGTAGGTAACTTTGTTCAGTTCCATGGGTTACAAGACGAAGATCCTAATGCTCACATCTCACGATTCCTTCGTATCTGTGTGACCTTCAAAATCAATAACTGTTCAGACGACGCCATTTGACTAAGACTTTTTCCATTTTCACTTCGAGGCCGAGCCATCGATTGGCTTGATTCACTTCCACCTGGTTCCATCACCACATGGGCGGGAATGGCTGAACAATTCCTTTTGAAATACTTTCCACCCGATCGCACTGCCAAACTAAGAAGCAGCATCACAAGTTTCCGCCAAGACGACGATGAATCATTACACGCAGCATGGGAGAGATATAAAAGTCTCCTTTGGAGATGCCCACATCACGGACTTGATCTGTGGCTGCAGTGTCAAACCTTTTACGATGCGATCAGCGGAGCTCACAAGCAAGCGGTAGACCAAAGTGCGGGAGGAGATTTTGGAAGTGTCACGCCAACAGAAGCATATCAAGCCTTAGAAAGAGCAACTAAGAAGAGCTTTGCTTACAATCCCTTAAGAACCAAACCCAGTTCTGAAGGTATTCATCAAGTAGACTCTGAAATCCTAATTGCAGCCCAATTAGAAGCTCTAACCAAAAAATTTGAACAATTGCAAAGCGAGTTAAAGAAAACTCCAACACGATGCAACACATGTGGAAATTCACACAAGACCAACGAGTGCCCACAAGGCATTATGATGGTTGAAGATGTTGACTACGTAGGACGCCCAAACAACTCAGACAATTCAAAATGGAGAAACAACTCGAATTACAGAGATTCTGGCAGTAACCAACAATCATCTGGATTCAACCGAAGGCCACCTTACCAACAACAGAAACCACCATATCAAGGTCCAAGCAGTAGTAACCAAGACCGTGGAGCATCATCAATGGAAGACTTATTGTAGCAATTGTTGTTAACCACACAAGCCACAGATGAGAACATCCGGAAATCTGATCGAAGAAATGAGGAGAGGTTCCAAAGAAACGAAGCTGACATCAAAAGCAACAAAGCATCATTACAGACCATAGAGAACCAAGTAGGTCAAATAGCACAACAACTTTCTAAAAGACCTCAAGGAGTTTTGCCCAGCAACACTGTGACAAACCCTAATGCTCAAGTCAAAGCCATCACCACCAGGAGTGGCAAAACCACTCAAGGTTATGCACACGCATTACAACCCATCCTTGAAGAGGTAGAAACTGAAACTCCAAGTAATGCGAGTGATAAGCAAAAGCAACCTGTTGTTATTGAAGAACCAGCAAAGAAATACGTTCCACCACCACCTTATGTTCCACCACCTCCATATCCAGGTCGTTTGAGACAACAAAGAATGGAGGCACAATATGGCAAATTTCTTGGGTTGTTCAAACAACTCCACATCAATCTGCCCTTGGTGGAGGCCTTAGCATAAATGCCAAACTATGCTAAGTTTCTAAAAGGTGTCTTGTCAAACAAAAAGAAGCTGGAAGAGTTATCACATGTGGTTTTGAATGAGGAATGCTTTGCAGTTCTTCAAAACAAACTACCTCAAAAGATGACTGATCCAGGAAGTTTCACCATACCTTGCCTAATAGGAAATCTTTCCGTCAGTAATGTGTTAGCTCATTTAGGTGCAAGCATTAACCTTATGCCTTATGCGGTTTTTGAAAAATTAAACCTAGGTGAACCTAGACCTACCCGTATGAGCATCCAGTTAGCTGACCGTTCTGTCAAATATCCGAGGGGCATCGTTGAAAACCTCTTAGTTAAATTGACAAATTCGTATTTCCCGTTGATTTTGTAATCCTAGACATGGATGAGGACAAAAATGTTCCTCTTATCCTAGGTCGACCTTTCTTAGCGACTGCTCGAGCCCTCATTGATGTTTGTACAGGCAAACTCACGCTTAGAGTAGACAAGGAGGAAGTAACTTTCGATATAGGCCAATCCATGAAACACCCTCAGCATCATGATGACTCACTCTATTACGTTGATGCTTGCGATTCAATCATAAGTTGTCATTTGAAGGAAGCCCTTCAAAATGAAGCTTGCAACACTCAATTAATAGAAGTCCAAATCACCGAACCCATCTGTGAGAACCAAATCATTCCAGAACTTGAAGGTGATGAAACATCATTTCATCAAGAAGCATTTGAGATCATTGAGCAAGACTTAGAACCAAAAGCCAAACCTTCTATCAAAGACCCTCCAGTCTTAGAGCTCACTTCCATCTCATCTCGAATACGCTTTTCTTGAAAACACATCTTAACTTCCTGTCATAATCTCATCCGCCTTATCAATTGATGAGAAGAACAAGTTGCTCAATGTGCTCAAGGCACACAAACGAGCAATTGCATGAAAAATCATGGACATCAAGGGAATCAATCCATCCTTTTGCACTCATAAAATATTGAATGGAGGAGAACTTCAAATCCGTCATTCAACCTCAAAGACGTTTAAACCCGAGCATGCAAGAGGTGGTGAAGAAAGAAGTAATCAAACTGCTAGATGTCGGTTTGATTTACCCTATTTCTGATTCGCCTTGTGTCAGTCCCGTCCAGGTTGTTCCAAAGAAAGGAGGAATAACTGTTGTAACTAACAAGAAGAATGAGCTTATTCCCACTCGTACGGTTACAGGATGGAGAGTTTGCATAGACTATCGCAAACTCAATGATGCCACAAGGAAAGATCACTTCCCTCTTCCTTTCATCGACCAAATGCTTGAGAGATTGTCTAGAAAAATGTTCTATTTTTTCCTGGATGGTTTCTCAGGTTATTTTCAAATTCCTATTGCTCCCGAAGATCAAGAGAAGACAACATTCACCTGTCCATATGGCACATTTGCTTATCGGCGAATGCCCTTTGGATTGTGTTATACTCCTACTACATTTCAAAGATGCATGGTAGCAATTTTTCATGACATGATTGAACACTCAATGGAAGTTTTCATGGATGATTTCTCCATCTTTGGAAACTCATTTGAGCAATGTCTTGAAAATCTGGAAAAGATGCAAGTTAGATGTGAAGACTCTAACCTTGTTTTAAATTGGGAAAAGTGCCACTTCATGGTTACGGAAGGAATAGTGTTAGGACACAAAATCTCTCGAGCGGGGCTTGAAGTCGATCAAGCCAAAGTCGACACTATTTCTAAACTTCCACATCCCACAACCGTGAAAGACATCAGAATTTTCCTGGGACATGCAGGATTCTACCGTCGTTTCATAAAAGATTTCTCAAAAATCGCTCGACCAATGACTCAACTTCTGGAGAAAGACGCACAATTCGTATTTTCTGATGAATGCATTAGTGCATTCAAATTGCTTAAGGAGAGACTGGTAACTGCTCCAATCATGGTTTCCCCAGATTGGACGCTACCATTTGAACTCATGTGCGAGGCAAGCTATTACGCGGTAGGAGCTGTACTAGGACAAAAGAAAGACAAGCAATTTCACCCAATTCATTATGCGAGCAAAACCCTAAACAACGCACAAGAAAACTACACTACCACTGAAAAAGAACTTCTTGCGGTAGTTTTCGCATTTGACAAATTCCGCTTGTATCTCATCCTTTCAAAGACAATTGTTTACACCGATCATGCAGCCCTTCGTTATTTGTTCAACAAACAAGATGCAAAGCCGAGATTGATTCGTTGGATTCTTTTGCTTCAAGAATTTGATATCGAAATTCGTGATAAGAAAGGAGCGGAAAATCTAGCGGTTGATCATCTCTCGCGTCTTGAGGATTCAAGTCTTTGACAAACTGAGGAAGCCAAAATAAACGACAATTTTCCTCACGAATTCCTTATGCACATTCAATCCTCAATCGATGAACATCCTTGGTTCGCCGATTTTGCGAATTACTTAGCAAGCGGAATCCTTCTCAAAGGAATGACTTATCAGCAAAAGAAGAAGTTCTTTACTGATATCAAAAATTACTATTGGGAGTACCCGTATCTGTTCAGAATCGGTGCAGACCAACTCATTCGAAGATGCGTATACGGAAGTGAAGCAGAACAAATTCTAAGGCACTGTCATGAAGGACCCATAGGAGGACACCATGGAGCAACCTTAACAGCCAAGAAAGTATTCAACTCTGGATTTTACTGGCCCACGATTTTCAAGGATGCTCATAACATGGTACGCACCTGTGATGCATGTCAAAGAGCAACCAATATTAACACGGGATGAGATGCCTCAGAAACCAGTTCAAGTATGCGAGGTATTTGATATATGGGGTATTGATTTCTTGGGGCCATTCCCGGTGTCATTTGACAATCGTTACATCTTGGTAGCAGTTGATTACGTTTCAAAATGGGCTGAAGCTCAAGCCCTGCCTACTAATGATGCCAGGAACGTTGTCAAATTTCTTAAGAAACTATTTTCTCGTTTTGGTGCCCTTAAAGCTCTGATTAGTGACCGAGGAACTCATTTCTGTAACAATCAGCTTGAAAGAGCAATGGCACGTTATGGAGTTCACCATCGCTTTACAACTGCTTACCATCCACAAGCGAATGGGCAAGCCGAAGTCACTAACCGAGGGATCAAACGAATACTTGAGAAAACTGTAGGTCAAAATCACAAGGACTGGTCTACCAAGTTAGATGATGCATTATAGGCTTTTCGAACAGCCTATAAGACTCCCATCGGCACAACACCGTTTAAACTAGTTTATGGGAAGTCGTATCATCTACCTGTAGAACTAGAGCACAAGGCCTTTTGGGCACTTAAAGCAGCAAACTTGGACCAAGACCTTGCAGAAAAGAATCGATTCCTACAAATTCACGAATTGGAGGAATTGAGGGAACAAGCGTACGAAAACACTAGGGTTTACAAAGAAAAGACAAGAAAATTCCACGACGCTCGATTAAAGAGCACAAAACAATTTCATGTGGGAGAACGTGTCTTACTGTATAACTCTCGTTTACGTTTATTTCCCGGAAAACTGAAATCACGTTGGTCTGGACCTTATACGATCAAAAACGTGTTTCAGAATGGTGCCATTGAAATTTACAACCACACAGGTTTAAGTTTCAAAGTAAATGGTCATAGTTTGAAATCGTATAACGATGGACCAACCAAGATTCCTTCGGAGGAATTACACCTCCGCCCCGACGAAAACTAAGTGTGGGGAAGGGTCATGCCGAAGACCCGAAACTTAAACGCGGCACCTGTACATAAATTTTTCTTATTTTTTTAGCAATTTTTAGGACTTCACAAGCACAAGCACGGGGCCGTGCCTCATCAAGCACGCCCCCGTTTCTCTGAAAAATTTTTTCCACGATCTCCGCTGACGACTCTGGAACGTTGCAGGTCGAATTTAAGACGAATTCTGACAAGCACGGGGCCATGCCTAGCCAAGCACGCCCCCGTGTTCACTTTTCACGACCTGTGTATAAATACCACACTTGTTCCATTCTTTCATCACACTTATTCCTGCTCAAAAACGTCTGAAAAAATGAAAGAATCGAGTCACGGAAGCTCAAACTGGAATCCTGCGAAGAAACCGCGTTCTGAAACGCGAGAGCCGACGAATCAAGAATATTTCTTCAAAATGCATGAACTAATCAAGCAATTGACTGAATTGAACCTCGTTGCTTCCCAACGCTTAGCTGAACTTATCCAAAAAGTTCAACAGATGAGCGAGGAACTCATTTCCATTAACCGGCAGCTTGCGGAATTGAGCAACCGCACTTCTCACTATCCCATGCCGAACCTTCCACACGAAATGTGTGGAGGTTTCTTTTAGAAGCATTTCGTGATGTGTTAAGTGCGCTGTTGCGCGTTAAAGAGTCTGGTTTGGCTGTTTCAGATTCTCTGCTTTTAACGTATTGTGTAACCGTAGGACCCTAGGAAATGTAATTTTCAATTTGGCTTGTGTAATTTAACTATAGGGCTAATTTTCGTATCTTTTCTGATGATTTGGAAGTGATAAAATTTAACCGGGAAAATTATATAAAATGCGAAACTGAAAAACGGAACGAGAAAAGACTGAAACCGAATGATACTTCATGAGCACGGCCCCGTGCTTAAAGAGGCACGCCCCCGTGTTCGACAAGACATGACACCACCTGACATTTTTCAGCCTTTTGTCTTGTTTCCCATCAAATTTTGCATGTTAAAAACCAAACTCATTTGCCTGCAAAGTCGTATCCACCTTCAATTCCATCTTGTTTTCCATTTTTCTTTCATCTTTTCAAGTGTTCTTGCAAGAATAATTGACCAAGAGGTTAGTATGCTAATTCCTATAATTATAAAAGTCATTTACATGTAGTTAGGTGATTAGGTCTCTAAACAACCGAAATCCTAGCAATTATGTGTAAACTCTTGTTCTTACACGTGTTATGGAATGATGAATGCTTTTAACCTACTTGTTCATGTTTATTCTTGTAGTAGATTAGTGTTAATTAGTGTGTTTAGTTAGTTAATTAGTTGTTTTCTTTTATTGTTAACAAGACCATCTTCATAATTCGTGGTGAAATCTTTGTTAATCATGTTCAAGTTACAAGAATTCTCAAGTGGTGTAAAACAATATATATATATATATATATATATATATATATATATATATATATATATATATATATATATATATATATATTGAGTATCTTGAATTATTAACAAATGATTAAAATGTTAAACGTATAATTTTTTATTTTTAAAGCAAGAAAATGTTAAACTCATGCTTAATCAACGATTTACAAACAAAACCACGATTGCTCGAGTCAAGATTTCATGCCTAAACATGTTAACCGCACCCTCACGTTTTACAAAGCGCACCCCCATGTTCAAAAATTTTTTCCTTGGATGATAAATTCGTAACTATTTTTTAACATGAATTGAATCATTATGATGTTATGTCTTGAAAAATATATAACTTTCACTAACATCATGAAACTGCTTAAGAAATTTGTCTTGTCTAGATTAACTTATTTTTAAAAATTTCAGGATCATGGATCATCCCTACTTACATTTTGAAGGGAGCCACGAGAGATGGTGTCATGATAGACTTCAAATATTGCTACAAAGGGTCGAAAGATCCCACTTACAAGCGGATGAAGAAACACTAGCGGCAGTCGGACAACTAGAAAGATATAATAATTTATTAAGTGTTCCGTGGAAACGTTTATTCTCACAAAATAGACCTTCCATTTATGAACTAACTCTTGAATTTTTAGCATCTTTTAAATTTAGTATGAAAGACTCTAACCCTTAGGATGAAAGTACAGTTTCATTCAGACTAGCTGGGAATTGGCATAAAACATCCATTGCCTTGTTCGGTGTCTATCTTGGAATCTAAACGGAACAAGAAATGGAGGAGGAGGCAATATCTGGAATGCCGGCGTATCATACCTTCCCGGACGAGGAAAGTAAAGACGCGGAAAGTGGTGCAATGAGGAAAGCACTTTGGGAGCAAATTGGAACCGGAGGGTTCAACTCGAGCAAAACAAAAAGCAGTCAGATACGAGACCCGCTGCTGCGATACATTCATCGGTTACTCAGTCATTTCATAACAGCTCGTGGTCAAAGCGAGGGAGTTGTTAATTTGAGGGACTTGTTTATTTTATATTGTATGGTTAATCAGTTGTCATGTAATATTGGGTATTTGTTTTGTAATCTTTTTTCCAGGAATGCGATTGCAGGTGCTCCAACACCCATGTTTGGAGGAAGCTGGATTTTGAACTTATATGAAAGCTATGGTTATAACACTGAGGGAACCGTAGGAGTGATGCCGGGACTGTTAGACTTGAGCATTTGTACAAGTATGTACATGGTGACAAGCCTACCAAATGGGCAGCCGAGATTCATGGATAAGAAGGAACAAATCTGGGATCCGGCGGATCCCGAAGAAATAATCATGGACCTCGACATGCCGATACAGCCGGAAGGAGCCGGAGCTAGATCTTCAAGTTCACGTACAAGGGAATTCCCAACCATGTTAGACCTTTATGAGTCAATCCAAACCACCAGCGACCATGTGAGGCGATCATTTGAATATGCCCAACGAGCCTTCAACCGAGTCGAAAATCTACATTCCCGAGTCGATGACCTGAGCAATGATGTCACGTACATCAAAAACCGAATGTACCACGAGTAGGGGGATATCCCACCACAAAGCCCTTGAAAACCGTATCATTTTCGGGGCTCCGGCACAGTTGTTTTGTGCCAATCTATCTTTTAATTTATGTCGTTTTGTTTTTATTTTGTGTGTTAAGGATTTTAATGCTTTCAATAAATTGGTGACATTTCAGGTGATACCGAGGATTCTAACAACGCGACGGCAACCAAACACAAGTGAAAAATTCATCATTTCTAGGGGAGTTATTTCATTACCCTTTCTCGATCCTGAATATGTTAATCACATTGAGGACAATGTGAATTTTAAGTGTGGGGATGGAAGTAATGCATTTGACTTTGCTAAAAAGGTCCAAATTAAAATTTTTAAGAAAAGATCACTTACCAAGTAATTTTTGTAACAAGAAACCAAAAATTTAATATAATTTTTGATAAACCAAATTTAAATATACGTTTTCGGGAAATAAAGAAGTAAATCCATGACATCCAAATAAAAATTGAAAATGTTTTTTGTGATATCCTTAAAAGCAATAATCTAGTAAAATATTTAATCATGTAAAATGAAACACTTTTACCCAATTCCATCCGTATGTGAGTTTATTTTTGAGCCTTAAACAAGCTTTTGCAAATTGCAATTCTACTTTCATTCTGGATTTAATTGAGGGTGCCATATGATACGTGTGATTAGAACTTGCTTTGGG
Source organism: Flaveria ramosissima (assembly GCA_025215565.1). Lineage (NCBI taxonomy): Eukaryota > Viridiplantae > Streptophyta > Magnoliopsida > Asterales > Asteraceae > Flaveria > Flaveria ramosissima. The sequence continues at coordinate 60,423,437 of CM046036.1, read as the reverse complement.
TATACATCTCAAGACCTTAATTAGTATTTGTTGCATATAAATGAGTTAGGCACTAGGAAACCTTAACCATTCAAGCCCCAACCATTGTTTTTAATTATCCTTACCCGAACGTCAACCCTAGTTAGCCCCGTTGAGCTTAAACGTTTTTATCTTTCAATCACCCGAGTCACCAAGTCACTTAACCAAAAAGCCTTCAACAAAACCCGTTTTCGTTAAAGACACGTTTTTGGCTTATGAAAAAAAAATTGGTCTTTTACCGGCAGACCTTAAAGAACTGAAATGCATTCTTTTGATTTCAATTTGCTTTGTTGCCTTCATCACGAATACCGGGACTTCCCCCAGAAATCCGCGAACAAATTTTCAATCTCACGTTTGACGCAAGAAAGAAATGGCGAAAAAAGGAACAAGTTCCGCCATTTTGTGGGATTTCAAAAAGTGTTATAAAGAGACGGGCAAAAAGATATGAAAGATGCCCGAATTGTGGAAATTGGTCCCATAATAGAAAATGCAAAAAGAATCAAACTGAATCTCAATACGAATACACAGAATTAATCCGATTGGGTGCTATTAGGCTTCAAGCCGAACGATCCTTGAGAAAGGAAAGTTTTGTGCATCTTCGGATAAAAGATGAAGTGCGATTATTGAAAGCAAAATACGGTCTTGACAATCTGACCTTAAACGAGTCCTCAAGCTAGCATATCCTTTCTAGCTTGAAGTATTGTATAGGGAACCTTTATTGCTTTCCTTGTAGTTTATGTTAGAAAAAATAAGCCAAGACCGTCGTCTTTAGCAATTAGCCACTTTTTCCAAATATTCCATACCCGAGCCAAGTTACAACCCATCAAAGACCTAATGATTTATGCAAGTAAATATCTAAGTAGGTGGAGATTTGATCCGTTAACAAGCATATGATTTCACACGTATTCATACTAGGCAATTGAGTGTATTAGTCATACTTAATCTTGATTATGACTCCATATATTTAGCCGAGTGTGAGTGCATCTTGTGAGAAGTGTGGATTTTTACATGATAATAATCTTTACTAACCAACCTATTGCTTGCTAGGATATCATTTTACATGTGCTTAAAATATTTATATTTGGATGAAAATAATATTTACTTGCGTATTTCTCGAAAAACATGTTTATAATTTGATTTATTTGGTTTTTGGTGGAATTATCATTTTAACTGATTTTTGCTTGAAGACAAGCAAAGTTCAAGTGTGGGGATGTTTGATGTGCTCCAAATTATACATAAAAATCTTATCAAAAGCACATCAATTATTCCTTAATATCTTTCTTAAAATGATGAAAATGTACTTAAAAGTGTTAAATTGTGTTTTCAGGTGTTTAAAAGGGCAAGATGGACAAAAGGAGTATATTTAACAAGAAATTGAAGTGATCCGAGCTTTGGACTCCAAGCATGGGGTCGTGCCTCATTAAGCACGCCCCCATGCCTTGCCAGAAACACACCTCCGTGCTAAATTAACACACCCCCGTGCTTGGACATCTGGCAGGACAAAAAGTATTGTTCCCTACAAGTAGACACGGGGCCGTGCCCCACCTCCAACACGGGGTTGTGCCCCTTTTAGCACGGGGTCGTGCCCGACACAACCTGCATGTACGAGCCGACCAACTTTCGTAAGCATTGTACTAGCACGGGGTCGTGCCTTTTAGGCACGGGGCCGTGCTTAAACACTCCGGAAAGCCTATAAATAGAAGCCTAAGCTCACCATTTTTGGCGAGCTTTGGTGGGAGAGTTACTCTGCAGAATTCTCTCGAGAATCAAGACTTCAAGAACATTCGGAGGCTCGGGAGGTGCATACAACACTTGGAAGAAGCTTGGGATCACCTAATCGTCATCCATTGTGGATTATCGGTTTGATTGTTCCATTTCACCGATGATCACTTTTCTATCTTCTTTGTTATCTGTTGTTATGTTAAAGCTCATTATGAGCTAAACTCTATTTATCATCCTAGTCGAATGAAACTTATGTAATTTGTGATGAACTAATGGTGTGATAAATGTTATGTTAATGTTATGGTGGTCTTGGGAAAACTATTGATGGGTAGCATCTACATTTGAACGGGAAGTTATAACTTTATGGTTTGTGATTGTGATTGTCATACAAGGTTGAAAACCGTATGATTAACTTTCATTCGCGAAACCGGTCTTCATAATAAATCTATGGCTAATGAACTAGAAATGGTTATTAGAAATCATATCACTTTAACTTTCTGATCATTTGCGGGTTCCCTTTTATTAGTTCGGAAACTTCAGTAATTGTTACAGTTTTCTAAAATTAAGGGTATGTTAGGAAGGAACCTGATCAACTCTATTTTTAACATTAAATTATGTTTTCAGAAATCGTATGTCAAATAGGACATAAAAGATTCACCTACATTACTAGGGCTTTGATCTGAGCAGTAAACTCAGCCTGACAGGATCAAGTCACTACGGCAGCAGGATAGACGAGAAATCGCGCCGGCTCATCTTTATAAACATTAACATAATTACATTAATCAATATCTTTAAATCACATCACCAATTCATTACAATTACATAAGTGGAGTCTAATTAGGGTGATAACTTTTATTCCCTGGTTTTAAATCCAAACGCTTCAAATCTTAGTTTACTTTCTTTCTATTATTGTTTATTTTTAAACCCTAAAAATCTTTCCAAATGCAAATTATCACTTTCTTTAACAAAAACCAAATCTGATAGTCAAACATCAAGTTTGTTGAGTAGACTAGGTGTGTCCACGGATTGATACTCGGTTCTTACCAACACTATATTACCACACGACAGGTACACTGCCTTTTGTGTGTATGGTTTAGTATTAGTAACAACCAATTAAAACTGAATCTGTGCAATAAATCTTTATCAAAATATATATACTATCCGCACCCCATCACCTATCATCTATGAGAACTTTATAAGATCTTTTTGGAGTACTGCTGAAGTAACTGAGATTGATGGTGTGAGGACTCTGTCTGGAAGAATCACTGAAGCTCATACTTTAGCCATCACTGAACAGACTGTGAGACAGTGTCTACAGTTTGGTGATAATGCAGAAACACATTTGGAATTAGAAGATGATGAGATTATGATCTTTTTTGCCAACATTGGCTATGAAGGAGGATATGAGGGAAAGCAGATTGTGAAAGAGTTGGTGGACCTACAATGGAGATTTCTTATTCATATCTTCGAAGATTGTTTGTCCAAGAGGAAGACTGGATGGAATGACATTCCTGTCACAACATCATCTGCTATATGTGCTCTGTGCACAAACCAACCATTCAACATGTCAGCTTATGTATTCAATGGTTTGGTTTCCAACATCCAGGAGGGTAGAAGGCACATGTTCCTGATGTATCCAAGATTTCTATAATGCTTTATCAATGAAGCATTTCCAGAGATAATGCCTGTAGGACCAGTGATGGATATTCCTCACTACAATGAAAAGTCCTACAAATACATAAAGAAGAGAGATCCTAGGAACTTTTACAGTGGCACATTCTTTCATTTACTTCCCTGGATGCTTCAGCAGATTAATCAAGATGAGATCATAGAAGAACAAGAACAAGAGGCTCCTGTTGATGGGCCTGTTCATGAGGAAGAGCAAGCTGCTCATGATCAACAATATGTTGATGAGCATGCTGGCATAGCTGAAGAAGGACTAAGGCCAATGTCACCTCAAATGGATGTAGGTGGTGATCTTCACACTGGGCCTTCTGTTCATGAAGCTGAAATTGCATCACCATTTATGCCAACACCCATTCCATCACCTCATAGATCACCAATTCCATCACCACAAACACTACCCATCATCTCACCACATACATCTCCTATTCACTCCCCTCATGCTTCACCCATACACCATCACCATACCTCTCTTATTCCATCATCACCTACCTCTACTGAACCTGTTGAGTTTGGTGAATCTACCAGCTCTTCAGAGGATTCCAAGTCATCTTCTGATGAGGAGGATCATCAAGAGAGAATGCATGTTAGGCAAGTTACTTTTGAGGCAGTTCCTTTTGAAAGTTTTGCTGAATCAGAAGTGAACAGACCACATGAAAAAGATGAAATGATTTCTGAGCTCTTGCAGAAAGTGGCAAGGATGGAAAAACTCCTGGATAGAAGATCTGGTATCATCAAGGGCATACTTCTGGAGTTAGATGAGAAGGAGAAAGAGTTGAAAGATCTCAAAGAAAAGTATGAAGCTGAAAAGACAGAAAAAGATAATGAGATCAAAGAATTAAAGCCTGCTCTTCAACACTCAAGGGATGAAGTCAGTGGTCATGTGGACACTTTGACTATCCAAACCATTGCCATGGAAGAACAAGAAGGGCTGATTGAAGAACAATCTGACATAATCATGGACCTACAAAAACAGATAGAATCTCTGAATAAGAGAGTTTCTGAGTTGGAGCTTTTGGTCATGATTAAACAAGAAGTAGAAAAAGAGAAGGATGATAAGGGTGACAAGGATGAAGTGGAAAAGGAAAGAGATGATGATAAAGATGTTAGTGATGAAAGTTCTTCAGGGGAGAGCGATGATGACTCTCCTCCTGCCAAAAAGATGAGATTCACTGAGTCTGTAAAAGAGACTGAATCTAGTGGAATAAAACATGATGAACCAAGTTTGGCTACGGTGGTTTATACAAGCAAACAACATGAAGAATCTCAAACTAAAGAATCAGAGTTCAGTGACATGATAAAAGCTCTAGATAGCTTCACAGCTGAGGAATTCATCATTGATGATGAATTCTGGGATTTCATTGGAGATCAAAGACTGTATACTGAGCCCATTGTTGTAATTCCTCAATCTCCTGTACCACTTGAAAAGGAATTGAGTTACAAATTGTTCCAGCAGTGTCTCTGACTGATGAACAAAAGGAGCTGATCAGAAAACTATATGAAAAACAACAAAAAGAAGAAGAATCAGCAGCAACAGATCAACAAACAAAGTAGAAATCTACTGAATTTGTGCAAAAGGCTGTTGAAAAAGTACCTCAAGAAGCTGAAAAAGCAGAATCCTCATCTGGTCCAAGTATGCAAACATATACCAGAAAGAGGAAATATTTATCAGAAAAGGCCAAAGGCAAAAGACCTATTGAGGAAGAAGAACCTGTGAAAAAGAAACAAAAAGATGATCCTTGAAGCCTAGTAGCCATTGCTGAATTTTTGGAAGAACACGAGAAGGCTGAGGAACAATTAAAAAAAGGCTGAATTTATAGATCTTGAAGAAGGAAAGATAGAAGGAGGCTATGTTGTTGATGAACCAATAGTAAGAGAAAGTCCTGAAAAGACTGAAACTTCGGTTCAAGAGATGGTGGAAAAGGCTCAAACCGATGATTTGATGGTCAAGGCAATGTTCCTCATCAATCATGGTTATGATGCTGATAAGGTATTTGGAATGACTTATGAGGGAATGATAGCTGAAGAAGAAAAGTTAAACAAGCTGTTGGACCCTTCATATGTGACTGAGTATGAAAAGACTCAAGCAGTCAAGTCACTTGTGATTCCTTCCATCTCCAAAGCAAAACAGACTAAAGCTCCACAATCAATATATCCTGATCCCTACTCCATGAATGACAGGGAAATGAAGGATTATCTCTCTGAACAAGGTTACACTAAGAGAAAGCTTAGAAATATGAAGACAAATTCATTAAGAGTTGTAATCCTTCGGTTGATCAATGAGAAAAAGGAGAGGTTGAAGAAGCTAGAAGAAGAAATAATAAGCAAAAAGACAAGATAAGGGTATCAGCCCAAGATATCCAACTCACTCACAAAGATCATGATTCTTTGGCACCTGTACTGCATAGAAATCCTGACTGGTTAGAGCCTTCTCAATTAACACTTCAAGAAAGTCTCACCACTACAGAGATGATAAAGGGTGTGTCTACTCCACAGGGCAAAGTTGATCAGAAAATCATTGCCTGGAAGTATGACAGTAATTGGAATTTGTTCATGATTAAAAGAATCTCAGGGTTAGTTCAGTTCTTCACAGAGTACTCTGCTCTGGTGAACTCCCTGGAGATACATGACTTAAAGGAAATAGCCAACTTGGAGTTGAACAATCACAAGGCTATGTTTCGAGGGTATGAGTTTGAAGACATTTTAAAGATGTTCAAAAGGACAGACAACTTCAAATCACTAAAGGCTATCTGTATGAGGAAAGACAGATCCTTCATCAACCCTCTAGAGAAGAAGAAAAGGACCAAAGAGGCTGAAGAAGTGGTATTTCCTGAGCTGAAAGTAAAGCCCACAGAGTCTCTGAAGAGAAATATGGTAACAGGGACTCACACCTCTAAGCCAATCTCTAATGTCTTTTATGATGAGAAGACTTATGAGTTGGTGATTGAAAGGAGGTGGGGAGGAAAAGAGGGAGCTGAAATCAGATTATTCAGTGGATATGAGGTGAGATTGCTTAATGAATCATACATCCACTACATTTACACAAGGCACTTCAGAGAAATCAGCAACAAACTTGGAGAAGCTGATATGCACTTCTTTCTCAAGTGTATCAAAATTCTAAAGATGGCCTATGATAGAATCATAGCCAAAAGGGAGCAAAGGAAGAAGAAGAAGACTCCTTTGCAGTTGGGCAACATTATGAAGTTGGAGGTTGATGTGGAAGGAGCTCTACCGATTCATAGAGATGGGTTGTCCACTGTGTCAATATGGGAACCCATTTCATTGAAAAAGTTGCCCATTGAAGCCATCTACTCAATGAGCCAGATGAAGATCCATGTGCTTAACAAAGATAAGATGTTTTAACCCAATGACTTTGTCAACATCATCAAGGCCAATCTGGATCCATCCCTAGCAGAACCTCTGATCCCTCCTCCTGCTGCTCAAGACCCAGCAGAATCTTCACAACCTCATCCACCATCAAACCCTTAAGTACATAGGCTGTATAATCCTTAGGGGGAGTATTGTTGGACCCCGAAAGGATCATACATGCCAATTCAAGTGGTGGTTGATGGTTGTTCTGCTGGAAATCTCCCTAAGTCCAAGAACCAATGCGGATGAAGAATCTGCATCAAAGAAGAAAACAAGTGTCGGTTATCCGCATTTGTATATGCGGATGACCATAGAACAAATACTGACAAGTATTTGTTCTTCCGCATTAACAAATGCGGACAGCCGAACAAATTCTGCCAAGTATTTGTACATCCGCATTAACTAATGCGGATGCTCAGCAACAAATGCGCCAAGTGTTTATTCATCCACATTTCTCAATGCTGATGACCAAACACCAATGCGATAGAAGAAAAAGAAATGCTGATGAAGATCAACACATCCGCATTAGTTAATGCAGATGAAAAAAAGAAATGCTGATGAAGGCTTTTGTACTTAGACTAGTTTCCTGATGTATAGTACAGGGTAGTTTAGTCATTTGTAAAGGCACTTTGTCAACCTATAAATAGAATAAAAAACCCCACTTTTGTGGATGACTAGACTTTTGATAATTAGAATATTTTGATAGTCTTATGTTTCAGAGGTGTCTTGTTACTGTTTATTGCTAAACCCTAGCATTCATTGTAACGTTTCACCATCATTAATACAAAAACATTTATGAGTATTTCAAGCATTCAATGATCTGTGTATATATGATTTCGTAATATATTCACTGACCCAATCATCATATTCGGTCCTAGTTGATTCACATCAACTGAGAATCTCATTCTCACACCCAGCCAGATCTCTAATCTTATGGTGCTATTTACATGGCTTTTCCAATTGAGATACTTAACAACTTCATCACATACATAACCGCTAAGGATCTATGGCTTACTCTATGCACTCAGTATGAAGAGAATGATGAGTTGAGGGAAAGCCGAAAAGACACTACCAAGAAACAATACGAGATGTTTAGTATCATCCCTGGTGAGAGTCTAGCCGAATTCATCAATCGTAATTCAAGCATCATCTCAAAGTTAAAGGTACTAGGCATCTCGTATCCTTCTTATGACATCAACAAAAGGCTCCTAGATTCACTTCCCACTCGTTAGGATGTTTATCGTGTGCCACAAGCATACCACTAAACGCAATGAACTATTTCTTCAAGACTTGTGTGCATTTTATCAAGAAAACATTCAGGTCAGATTTTGGTACGACAAATTCTTAAAAGATTACATACTTGTTTTTTGAACTCTATGAGAATTATTCGATTGAATATATACGAGTACCTGTAAAATAATTCAAATATCAAAAAGTTTTCACATGTTTTTCAAATGTATCCTAAGTTATCACAAATTTTAAAACCTATAACTTCTTGTTTAGATTTATTTCTAGTACGCTTCATTATTATTATTATTTGTTTGTTTCTTAATCCTAAGGGTGGAATGGATGGGGTTGGAACCCTTTGAACCTTAAAATACAATAGTCATTCCTCAATCAAAAGTTACTACATCATTTTACCCTAAAGTGCCATAAAAATATCCTAAAAGAAAGGGCATAAATTTTCTAAACAAAAAATATCCTAGCATTTTGAAATCCCCAATTGTCATATTTTTAAACGGTATTGTTAATGTGTGTGCAAGTTGTTCATCGGGATCATGAAACCACCATCCTTACCCGATCAAGCTACTTGACGAAGGCGATATGGTGTACCTTTGGTACCCGAGGTACTATCTGAAGCCCACCCCGTCCACCCTAATTCCATATTTTTTTCCTTTTCGTTGAACTGATGAGTTACAAAGAACGAGAAAGTTGAGCCTGCACTTCATGCTGGGAAGCAAACTTTAAACTGTTGAGTCGATGACATAAATGTAGCAAGCTCAAAAGAAAACATGGTTAAGTGTATAAAAGAAATGTATAAAGTTACAACGAGTCGGTTGTGGAGATTGAAACATAGATAAAAGACATTTATATAATGGTACCGATGATTTCAGTCGACTTAGGTCTCATTACCTTCAATTGATATAACCAACGATGCCTAAAATATAATATATTTTGAATACAACTTTGTTTTTAACAAAATTTATACCGGTACAAAACACAATCATAAATTAGTTTTTTAAATAAATTAGCAAACGAAAGTTATTAAGGAAAAAATAGTTTGCATATACTATAAGGAGTAAAGTCAAAACTTTAGAAAATTGAGTGGTCAGAATGACATTTTACAAACTTGAGTGGTGAGTTTTAACATTATACAAAAGTTGAGGGGAGATTTGGTTGGTGGCAAAGACCACCGACACTTGTAAATGAGGAGTTATATAATAAGTCACAGTTGACTGTTATGATGTTGATGTTACAATAAAATAGAATAGATAGCAGTGTTTTCAGACTCGGATCGGGCCGACCGGTTGGACTGGGATTAGGAGATCGGACCAGTCTGATCCACCCTAAATCGTTTTGTTTTCAAGAAACCAGCCAGTTCGAACCGGTTCGGTGGTCGGGCCGGGAACCTGGTCGGACCGGATTTTTTATATTTTTTTATTTTATTTAGTTTTTTGGATTTTAATGAGTTTAACGGATGATTCAAACTACGAATTAGAGTGTTGGACATACATTGTTTAGTTTTTATATATAACTATAAACTACACATAAAAAATATTTATATTGAATTTTATATATAAATATATATCTAATATACATATATATAATTATAATATCATCCGGTTCTTAAATCTGGTCCGATCGGTTCGATCAATCGACCAGTAAGATGACCGGTTCGCCGTCCGATCCGGTTCTAAAACATTGATAGATAGCTAAATTTATAGGGAAACTTGGGGGAAAAAAAAGAGAGAAAGATCAAAGGGTGTGATGTTTTGCTCCTGACCAATTGTTGGCACGCGTTTGTGGAAATGTAATTAAAACTTCTTTGAACAGCAATGTTTGATCGAGACTGAACACCAACCAACCATATAATTATTGTTATGACTATATGTTTTTAATTAATATTGTTGGTGATGCTTTTAATTTGAAGTGACTTAAAAGATTTTGTTTCACTTTAATTTGGTCCACTCATTTGTTGTCTCATTTTTATCCACAAGTATATAGTTGGATTTATACTTCTTACTTGTTGATCCAAGTCATGTGACAATTGGAACATGTTAGTTATAATTTAGAAGTCTAGTTTCTTATGCAACCTATTAAGATCATGTAATCCAAGACGCTTGCAAACATTGACGGTTCTCCAGCCGATAATGATTTTTGCCAACTATGTGAGAGGATTTTAAATCGACGGTTTTAAAATACTATAAAATACGTAGATTTAACATCCATGATCCAAAGTCCAAACATTACTTAAATTTTTAAAAAATCAAATGTCCCTTATAGTTACTAGTGTAAGTTTCATATAAACATAAGTAAATTTGAATTCATGCAACAAAAAACTCACACGTAGAATTAATAAACGTGGTAGAATGATTGAAAAAATAAATATGTAGCATCACATTTCATCTCATCGGTGTCTTAATATTTTATAAGTTGTTAAGTTTAAGAGTTATTAAAAGATTGTAAACTCTGGGGAGCACTTTATAAATTAAAAATTATTGTTGAGGATATCAAATTTTGCACTAATTAAAAGGCAATGTGAGTTAAATTAACTTGAATTTAACACGGTGATCCATTTAGGTTAACGGTTAGCAGTTTGATGAACCATGTATTTATTCATATAAAATATATTCGGCGCTAACTTAAATTCATTTGAAGTAAACTATAAACATAATGCTAATAACATACTATATTATACATACTAGCGGATTAGACCTGCGTTTACCCGCGGTACAGTTTTAATGTATACGAGAATTTCATAATAATAGTTTTTGGGGTTATAAAAGTTGAAAGATGTAATCTGATAATTTATACGTTAGTACTAGCCACCCGAAAAAAGATTGCAAACGAAACACTGATAAAAAGGTCTAATAGGAAAAAACTTATAAAAAAATAAACAACTCGAAACAAATAAGAAAAATAACGAATACATAAATTGTGACTTTATTACAATTAACAAGCTTTATTATAAATTGGTTAAAAGAAATTTTGACAAAACTCAGATACTCATATATAAAACTTAAAAAAGATTCAAGTGGTTAAATGTGAATTTAACATAACTCGAATCCTTAGGTGTAAAATTAAAAAAAAAGGTTAGGTGAATAAATATAAATTTAACCTAACTTGAAGGCTTATGTCTAAAATTTTAAAAAGTTCAGGTTATTAAATGTAAATTTGACATAACTTGAATGCTTAAGTATAAAAATTAAAATGAAACAAAATGAGTAGTATCAATTTAAAATAATAAGAGAGAGAAAGTATTGTGTTTAATTTCAAAAAATCCTTAAAGGTTTAAAAGTAAAATTATAAAAAATAAAAAAAATATTTTTTTATTAGTTTAGAGAAAAAAAATGTTGTGGTGATAGTGAGAAAAACTTTACCATCACTACTTATAATCTTTTCTATTTGTTATATACAATGATATGTTGGGGTGTTATCGAGTCTTTTTCCGACCTGAATTGAACACAGATATATATGGGTGTCGTTATTATTATTATTATTATTAATTATTATTATTATTATTATTATTATTATTATTATTATTATTATTATTATTATTATTATTATTATTATTATTATTATTATTATTATTATTGTTATTATTATTATTATTATTATTATTATTATTATTATTATTATTATTATTGTTATTATTATTATTATTATTATATAAATATTCATAGTTATATACTTAAGTGTTTAAATTAAAAATACTTAAATCAAATAGCATTAAGTTATAATAATATAAATAATAAAGGTATATATTTAACATTAATTTAAAGCATTATAAATAAGATAGTATTAAAATAAATATATATTAAAAATGTATTAATTGGGTTTTTTTATTAAATATGAAAAAATTAGGAACTATTATATTACAAGTATGTCATCCTCATATGTTTTATATCATAACATAGATAAAATAGATATAGATTGTTATTATAATCATTAGTATAAAAATATTTGATAATTAGATAGTTAAGTATTTAAATTAAATACTACTTGTTTATAAGTTTTATTATTATTATTATTATTATTATTATTATTATTATTATTATTATTATTATTATTATTATTATTATTATTATTATTATTATTATTATAAAAGTATTAGTACTTATATAGTTAAGTATTCAAATAAGATAACACTTATTAATAATTTTAAATATTATTTTAAACTATTATAAATAATAAAATATATAGTGTAGTGAATTAAATAATCTCATATTATTAAATAATGTATTATAATATGAATTAGTTAATTAATGCACTGATTAGAAGAAGTTAAATAAATAAGGGGCAAAATAGGAATAATTGCATATAACACTTGTACCTAACACTTAATAAGTTGTCTTAGGTGTCTTAAATTTTTGTGAAATTACATTTGTGTCCCCCGTTTATGTATTATATAGTAGTATAGATAAGAAACACAAAAAAGTAGTTTTATTTAAAATTTAATACTTTAATTCATTATAAGTGTTAAAACACATTGTATGATCTTTTAAAGTTAAACTAAAGAATTTTCATTTTTACTTTTTATTTTGTTCCACATCGATGGTTGGAGGAAAAATTTATGAGAAAGACCAATATAAATAGAAAAGTCTCTTTACTAGAGAAAATTGAACCGTGCATTTTCGTAATGTGTTTTTTGGCTAGGTTGGGTAAGCGATTAGCATTTTGTATTAATTAAAAAATTATTTTTTAGTGCAAATACTAAAAAATTTAACCGAGGTTCGAAGCTCACTTGAAAAAAGCTCGGCTTGTCGACTTGGTTTAAACAAATTGAGTTGGTTTAGCTCGTTTATAAATGTGTCAAGCTTGAGCTAGGCTAGGGCTTGTGTTCCCCACTGCATCACGCTAACACCCTACTAATTTATCAAAACGAGTCATTTGGGTAAAGCAGTCAGTTGTGTTACAAGTTGTAACAAACATATATATTTCTTATATATATTTATTTTTCAATTTCTAACTAAGTTTTTGTATTTTTCTATTTTTCATATTTTTTTAAAAGCTAAAGCGTATGGGGGTTTGAATTGATTTATAGTTAAAGGATGTTAAATGAAAATGTGAAGGAAACTTATGGTGTAGAGTTTAAACAGTCAAAACCCTAACCAACTTTCTTTACCACTCTCATTTTAAATTTTAAATTAAACGACAATAGGGAAAGGGAGAGAGGTCGATCATCTGCCCTCTCAATTTCATGGGAAAGTTATTTAGCAAAGAGGAAAAAAAAGAGGATCGTATGACTAAAAAGAGCAATTAAGAACCTAATGGGGTGGATTGAGATGAGTTTTCAAGTAGTTGATCGATAGAAAACATTGATATAACTAGTTATGGACGATTAGGACGGGTAAAATACAACACTCATCAGTTGAGATAGTATCGTAATACAAGCCACGACAGTCACGATTGAGGTAAAAGAAAATAATCCAAAACATTAAAGATAAACTTTTTCTTAAAAGGAAACAACTTTAAAGCGAAAAGCATGAGATGTTTACTTGGAGTTATAACAGGATAAAAAGCGGGATGTTACTTGCACTTTATTGAATTAAATATGATATTGTTACAATTTGGTACACTAACTAATGGTTAACTGGTTACACATTTCAACATGTTAAATAGGGTGGGAGAAAAGGTTTGTACTGATTTGGGGCTATAAACTCAATATTTTATATAATGAGTCTAATAAGTACTTGGTTAAATATTATGGCAAAGGATGATATGTTTGAGTCACTTTGTAAGTTTCAGTTTGACAAGTTCAACATGCTTATGTTGTTTACTTCAATTGATTGTGAAAGCTATCTAGTGGTGTGACCGTTCAAGTACCATGCCATATATTGTCCATTCACTACGGTTATAACACGTCTGATCGGGAAGGTATCTAGCTTCATATAAGAAAGCTTTCATTCCCTTTCTCAATCGAGTGGGTTGTTACATCCTCCCTCCCTTGGGAGACCATCGTCCTCGCTAGCACATCGGCCCCGTTTTGGCTCTAATACTATTTGTAACGGCCCAAGTACCATATCAAATATTGTCCGATTTGGTTGTGTCACGCCCTTATGCAGCCACCCCTCATGGTTTTATAACATGTTTGATAGAAAGGTATCTAGTTTCATATAAGAAAGCTTTCGTCTTCTTTCCAACTGATATGAATGTTACAAGTGAGAAGTTTTAGATTAGTTAGTGATGTTAGGAATTATTGTAAAAGAAAGTAATTTGGTGCGTAGGACTTATAATTGGGGTGTGTATCAAGTTAAGTGACGGTTTGTGTTAACGAGTGTTTAGGAACATGAGGAAAATGGTTCCTGGATTATATATTATAGAGGTAAATTTAAAAATTTTAATTATTTAATGGTCCAAAATATAATATAACGAGAAATTAAGACCCGCCACGCTGCGGCGGCAGCGGACGTGGCGGGATAAAGTATGTACTACAATCGACCCGATTCGTTTTGCAAACTAAATTTACATCAAAATGTAGAGCAAATTGAATTTATACCATTGAATAAAAACGTATTATATCTGACCCGACTCTTTTTCAAATAAAATTATGTTGAAACGTAGACCAACTCAAAAAGTAAATAGAAAACACGGGCAACGATGCCGTATGCACCGTCATAAAGTATAGATTGCAATCGCAAAATTTATCGTCGACAAACTTGAATTTATACAGGAGTTAAACCCAAAATTTTAGAAATTTAAGGAGGTTAAAACGATATTTTTCTATAGTTTTTAGAAAGTTAAGGGGCCAAAGCATAAAAAACAAAAGTTAAGGGGGGTGAAATGGCCGGTGGAAAAAATGTGTATATAGTAATGTTATCACCGACCTTGAGTATAAGTATAATGTATTTTAGTAAAGATATTTATAAAAAACTTTTGTATATATTTATATATTTTAATTTCCAGCATACCTGGAAATATGCCAAAGGTTGTCCAACTGGCAGTCAGCCTGTCGAAAGTAACTTATTGAATTTTTGAAACTGAGCTCTCTAGATTCTCGAGTTCAAATTTATTATTCACATCCCTTGTCTTTAAGGGCGCCTCAAATGGGCCCACATAATTATAACAAATTTATTTTTCACATATAAATCTAAAATTATAATAAAATGTATTATATATTTGTATTAATAATGAAAATATGTTCTATATTAACTTTTTTTCATTTTAAACAATTTGACGGAAAAGAGTATCTATATGAACATGAACTATGAAGATTAGAGAAACTAGTTTTATTCTCACCCCCGTGTTACGACCGGGATTCAATTTGTCGTTTGGATTAGTGCCATGTCTTATTTAAGGTACTAAAAGTGGTCATATAGATCATAATCTGATTGTAGACTTATCACATATTTAAAGAAATAAAAGGTTTCAAACATTTTGGTAAGCAGAAACCCTATTACATATACCTCTTATCTCGTATTAAAATGTGAAATGTTTATTTCCTCCAAAAAGCATTTCGGTGAACTTAATGTAGCCTTTTTTTTAAAGATCAGAAGCAAGCTATAATAAATGATTTAATCAGTTCGTATAGGGTCTAAATCTTCAACTTCAATTAAATGCAGAAGTAAAGTAGCACCTATATGCATTTTGGATTCTCAACTTCAGAAATAAACAATTGATGAACAGTTTTATCATAAAATTAAAACAAACCATGGATGATTGGACTTTACATTGTTGAGCAACTTGTTAATCATGTGCTTAAGTTCCTTTAAACCAACTTTCGATATTGTAGAACTCAACTAATTCTTCTTTTAATCATCACATCAAAGAAGTTGTTGATTGGCATCAATTCTTCAAGAAGCGTTTGTACATTTGATAATTTCTTTAACACCATTAATTTTTCTTTCAAAGTAACAATGGTTGAAATAATTCACACATCAAATAGGATAAAACTGCCATCATGTACGAATCATCAAACATGGTACCCATTGCATAATCACAATATCTCCACATCATCAAAACAAAAAGTAAAATTAACAGAACAACACTAACTGATAAAGATCATCATACACCAAATACCCATCTTGAAACACACCATCGTTGACGATGAGCATGCATAGAGGGATCTCTCGTTTAAACACTTTGATTCTACGCGTTTCTAACCTCTAAATAACCAATGTGTTTGTGTGTGTGTGTGTGTGTATATATATATATATATATATATAGAGAGAGAGAGAGAGAGAAAGAGAGAGAGAGAGAGAGAAAGCGAATACGAAGAGTAGTGTCTTGATGGTGAAAGGTGAAGGTGCGCCAGCGGACGATGGTTGCTTACCTTTCGTTTTTTGGTGTTGGGTTTGCCGGCCGGCGAAGGTGGGAGGGACGACAATGGATTCTCAACTTAAATGATGGTAAGCGATGGTGACGATGGAAGTGGTTAAAAAAACTACTATACTACTATATAAAGTAAAATTTTGGGACACACGTGTAATTTTACTAAAAAATTAAGACAACTATATAGTTTTTTAAGCATTAGGTATAAGTATCTTATGCAATCATTCATAGTTTCCCCCTCATCTAATAATTATTCAAATTAATACATGTTATCAATACATTATTTAATAATGTAAGATTACTTAATTCACTACACTAGGCGTTTACCACATCGCGCGTTGCGTGATTTTTTACCAACAACGTATATTACATACATGACAATCAATAAAGACAAATTACATCGATAGGCAGTGAAGGCTCGGAGTGACCGGTTGTGGTAGCAATGCAAAAGCGATGCCACGCCAAACAACAGACTATAATTTTGTTTTCATCATCTTCTTACATAACATATAACCAACCATGTTTAAAGGGCCAACCGCGCAACCGCGTTTAAAGGGGCATCACATAAACACAATTGCATCACGATGGTACATGATGGAAAAAATAAGATAGCTACATAAGGCACATGTACATGATGCAATGGTACCTGCATAAGACACTTGTATGTGATGCATCAACTATTCAAAACACTATTCATCCCATTCCTTTATCAATTGATAAGCCCAGTAGATCCTGACGGTGGCTTGGATGAGTGAAGGCTCATCATCATAGCCCTCAATACCAAAACATATTAAGGTTTGGCATTAATTTGTAGCAACAGGACAAAACTCGACTTTCAGATTTCAAATGAAATCAAGGCTCAGATGAGTGAAGGCTCATCATCATAGCCCTCAATACCCATACATATTTAGGTTTGGCATCAATATGTAACAATAGAACAAAGCTCGACTTTCAGATTTCAAATGAAATCGAGGCTCAGATGAGTGAAGAATCATTATCATAACCCTCAATACCCAAACATATTAAGGTTTGACATCAATATGTTGCAACATAACAAAGCTCTACTTTTAGATTTCTAATGTAATCGAGGCTCAGATAAGTGAAGGATCATCATCATAGCCCTCAATACTCAACACATATTAAGATTTGACAATAACATGTAGAAACAGAACAAAGCTCGATTTTCAGATTTCAAGTGAAATAGAGGCTTAGGTGAGGGCATGCTCATCTTCATAGCACCAACACCAATAATTGTTATGGTTGACCATCGATATCGAACAACAAAACCAATTCATCTAAAACCCTCAAGCTCATATACAACCAATGCATAATCACAACCAAAATGAATAAAATCGAAACAATGTTAGGGCGTAGACCAATCTCTCGGATGAGCCAATGCTCGCCGTCATCAAGTCAAACACAAGAAACACCACTCAACATTATGTTTTATTGATAAAGAATTAGGGATTTAAACAGTCAAAAGCATTAAAAAACCTCAAGCAACCATCTATGAAAAAACGCTAAAAGAAGCCAATCGAAGAGAAAGGTAGGATAAAGCCACCGCATTAGGCGGTTGTATACCCACCGACGCCACAGACGATCATCAATAAGACGGCTCTGATAATGGTAACATAATCACACTACCATCGCTGGAAACAACATCAACGCACCACTTAATAACTGACCATAGTTGATGGCGATGGCGATGGAAGCTATACAGTTGCCATCGCTACAGACGGTCGTCAAATGAAACGACCGTCGGCAACGGCAACAAGCATAAGTCCCTCGCCGGAAACGACGTGAACAGCCACCGGTCGTGATAGTAGCCACAGGCGACGACAATGGCGGTGGCGGTGGAAACCGAAGCGAAGCTCATCTGCGTGAAAAATCACGTGAAAACCCTCATTGAAAGGGCACCGCAAACAGTTTTACAAGATGCAAAAAAATAGTACGTGCATAAGGCATTGCTACGCAATGCATTAACTGCTCAAAAACACTGTTCATCCCGTTCCTTTATTAACAGATAGATAAATTATATATTATATTATTTATAATACTTTTAATTAATATTTAAATCTATTAATAAATATTATCATTTTTATATTCGGGCATAATGTTTTGTGGTTAAATATTCTTATTTTAGACAAAATAACTTTTTAAATTATTTTTTGGAAGACATTTTTAATCTTTTTGTAGAAGTTTTTTTTAGAACATCAATTTACTTTTAAAAGATTACAAACATTAATTTATCTTCAGAAATTTTATAAGTTGTTTTAATTTCAGTCTAAAAATGTTATTATTTTGGATTCAAGTTGAAAAACTAATAAAACTTTAGTTTGAAATTAAAACAACTTATTAAATTTTTTAAGGTAAATTGATGTTTTTAATCTTTTAAAAGAAAATGATTTTTTTTGTCAAAACTCAGGGATTAAAATCAAAACTAATTCTTAGTTTATTATAGAATATTTGTTATTTGAATACAAGAACACCTCTATATGTCATTTAAGTAGATGTAAACCATATTTCATTTATTACTTCTTAATTGGTTATTGTAAGGATTCCTGAAGTCTGATGCAACCCAAAACAGCCTAAGTGTCTCAGCAACATGCACCAAGTACTGAAGTGAAGAATGCTTCGGAAGTTTTACACAAAGCATTAGAAAATACTCTAAGTGTAAAATCTTCCGAAGCCAAGACCAATATCTTCCGAAGCCAAACATGAAGTCTTCCGAAGCTTCAGAGACAAAGTCTTCCGAAGCTTCAACCTATGAAGACAGATTTCTTCCGAAGACTTTTAGTACACATGCTTTATCTGATGTACTGTTCCATAAAGCACCTTTCCGCTGCATCTCTGTAAAGTCACCAACTTACATGAGTTGATGAAAAGGGCCTTGCTTTTGGTAACTGTACATTGAGGTCTTGAGTCTGCAACTTTCCACTTTATGTACTTTATCCTTTTTGTAATGTATAAGGATGTGAACTATGGCATGTCATAGTCACAAGGTCAAAAGGCAGATATGCCTTTTGATCCTACAATTGATTTTGTTAGTGTCTAGTCAATTGTATCCAGCTGGCTTTCAAAGTATAGCCGGCTGTAGGTTGTAGTATAAGTATTTCAAGTTCTTGTATCTTTCTTTATGCTTTGTAACACTTGTAAAAGAACTTGAGAAAGCAATATACTGCCTCCTTGAAACCCATACTCTCTTGTTCTGTCTCTTGCTTTACCTGTGTTCTTTGTATCACCTTTGGTTACCCAGTTCACTGTTTGATTAAAGTTTAGTTAATCTTCTCATTGTGTTGTTGTGTTGTAATTGTGTTTAAGCCCTTAAACGGTCCTGCAGTTATAGAGCTGCTCCACGCTCGTGTTATCGGGAAATTCGCCACAAACTTGACGTGACTACAAAAGTATATCGTAGTAGAACCTTAGGGAAAATAAATAATGTAAGCAAAATAAATATAGCCCCGAAATATGAACTTAGCACACATGTCAAATTAACGGAATTGTCATAAATTTCCATTTGTTCATTTGCATTGTAGACTAAAAAACAGGTTCCTGAAATGAAAGGACGAAAAGATGTAAAAAAACACAAAAATTGTCGTACCCAGAACTCGAAATCGCGGCTAATGATAGGGAAACCAACGTCTAATCCAACCCTGCTACACAACATCTTTGTTTATTAGATTCAGCTAAAAATACAAATATGTAGGTATTAGACAAGTTAAATAAAAAAACACCTAATACCCAATTATAAATACACTCATTTATCAATGTACATGGATTTCCACCCTTTTTTGACCATATTTTCTTCTAATTAAATAATTGTAGCTCCCATCATTATCAAATTTGTGAGTTTGGCTCATTGGTAAGCCACTTGACTCATGGATAATAGACCTGGTTTTAACATTTTATATAAAGTTTTTTACTTACGACTCTATTCTTTTAACATTTTATTAAAGATGTTTTTCTTATACATTTCGTCTAAAACTTTTTGACACTTTTGTTTTCTTTTATATAAAGTTACGAGTATATTCCACTGTCTCGCAGTAATGTACGATTTAAACATATTAATATCATCGTATGGTCTCGCTGTAACGTACGGGTAATAAATCTCATTGCCTATTAATAAGGAGGTATAAGGTTACTAATCGAACAAAGTCGATTACATGACTTAATAAAAACAAAACTCAAGGTAGTGACAAGTTAACTTACTATAAACAAAGAGTGTTATATGTAATTAACATTATCTCAAAGGGCACAAAATGTAAATACAAAGGCACTATAAATGTCAAAAGTACGTAGCGCACGTGGAGCCATTTCTATCGTCTAAAACCAAAGCACCAAATTACGAGAGGAGGTAATTTCGTAATTAATCCAAATAGGAGGGGCTTATTAAAAACTTTAGTAACAACATAATCCGCTGGCTTTTTTTTTCATCCGGTTTTCATTACTTATAGGATTTTGCTATACATGCTCTTTTTTTTACTTCTCATACCTCTTCCTTCAAGCTTTAAAAAAAATACAATTTGATTCTTTTATTTTCATTTTATCCGTCTTAACATTTATTGTGACAATAACAAATAAATTTTTGTACTAATTTTAATTTGCTTTTATTCTAATAACATGTAATTTTTTTTAAAAATTCAATAGATACCTTTTACATTGTTATGATATTTTCAAGATAGTATATTAATTTAGTTTATCAAGTTAATATATTGTATATATTATGTTAAAACTTGAATTGGTGTATAATTATTAGATTGAGTTAGATTGTTCTAAGAATTCAAATTCAAATTCACCGAAATTCCAGATATCTTGTATCCTTATATCACACATATAAAAGATGTTAACCCTGATGGACATTGTGGATTTCGATCAATTGTTGTTTGTCTCGAGCTTAGTGAAGATCAATTGGCCTGAAATTCGATATCAATTGTTAGATGAGCTGCATCAAGCAGAAGATCGGCACAAACACGTGTTTGGAAAAGACTTTGATGAAATACACGAGTCCTTATGTTTTCTAGGAACATGTACTGCACCGCGAAGAAAATGGATGATTATGTTTGATACAGACGTCTTGATTGCAAATCGGATTGGTGTCATAATTCATTTCTTGAGCAAAAAAGGCTCAAGCACTTGCTTTCCCCATTATAAAGACAACGAAGAGATTGAACACCCTCGAGCTATTACTATTGCACACGTACATGGTATGCATTATATTATGGTACAATTAGAAGGAGAGTACCTAATGGCGACTACAATGACACTATGGAACCCCTATAAACATCAATGTGCAACTGGATAACAATCAAAGTATATGCATTGTCTACAAATGTATATTCACAAACTTCCTAGCTTTTCAAGTGATGTTATAGTTGGTAGATATTTTTTTAATATGCAAATCATATTTTTTTTCCTTTGTTTTTTATACTTTTTATGCCTTTTTAATAGTACTTTCAAGTTTCTATTAAGAGTTATCTTGTATATATGTGACTAATTTCCTTAAATGCAACCAAATGGTTTTCATTTATTAGTATATATGCTCACTATATTTCGGTTTCTAGATTTTAAAAATCGTTCGGTTTCGGTATTTTCGGTTTTAACTTCGGTTCTGGTTCAGTTTTTGGTTTTTTTCGGTTTTATCATTTGTGCTTCAAGTTTTAGAAAAAATTGTTTTAAAGTAATGAATTTAAGCCAAAAACTTTGGCCTTACATTATTTTGTTGATCTCTAAATATAATCTATATATTTTTATAATTTAGTTGACATAAAAATTAAATGCAATTCATAAAATATAAGAACAATATATTCAATAAAACATTTTAATCTATCAATGCAAATAAAAAAAATTAAATATTATTCTTGAAACCTAAATATTTAATCTCTTTTAGATAAAACAAGTTAAATAAGTAACTAATAGACTAATAATTTTTATAAGTATATGATTACACCTCTAAATTTACAAGTTTAATTATATGGTTTCGGTTTGGTTTTTTCGGTTTTTGTTACAAGCAAAACCAAAACCGAACCGCAAATTTTGGTTTTTAAAAAAATCATCAAACCAAACCGTCGGTTTTCTAGCGGTTTCGGTTTTATTGGTTCGGTTGCGTCGGTTATTTTGGTTACGGTTCGATTATTTTGGTTTTTTGCTCACCCCTACCTTAGAGTATTCACTTCAGCTTTTCCATCATCATCTTTAAAATTACGCTTAAAACATTACTTTTTCTTTTTCAATTAAATAATTTTTTATAGTTTTATTATTATTTTTCTCTCTTATTAACTCACAACAACTTTTAAATTATTAAAAAAATTATACGAATGTTTCTCAAATATAAGGATAAAAGGTAATTTTTCTCCTCTCCTTCATTCAGAACCATCACACCAATTATTTATAATATAAAACACATACTCAATAAAAATAACGAACTGCACACTTGATGTTCATATTTATAATTGAAAAATCATTATTTTTTAATTAAATAATATATTTTATACCTTTATTATTATTTTTTTTCTCTTTTCTACTAAAACCACTTTCAAAAAATAAAAATAATAATGTTTTACCAAACAAAAAAATAAACAGTAATATTTTATCTGTTATCCATCCACAATCACTTACAACAATTTTTACAACATAAAAAAACACACTCACAAACATATAAATAAAGTGCTGATGGTGAATGGTATTATTCTTAGTTTGGAAAACAAAGAACCACTAGTTTTTTGACAAATAATAATAACCAAAACTTCAAAACGGGACCCCCGCCGGACTTGAAAAAGCAACCATCTCGCCGGCACATCTTCCACACACACACACACACACTCTCACTCAAGAAAACCGCCGGCAGTTTCTTCATCATCATCATCATCATCATCATCATCATCATTTCAACTGTTCAAAGTTTCAATCTTTCAACATCTCACCTGAAAACAAGAAAAATCTTCCACCCATAACCACAGTGATTCCGATGGCCTCACCGGCGCCGGAGAAGACGCTCAACACGGTGGCCATGCGGTCATCGTTCATCGATTCGATCAAACGCTGTTCTTTATCGGGAATCAGCATTCCGAAAGAGGAGTTGAGGCACAAGATCACCATGCCTGAGTACTTACGCCTCGCTATACGCGACTCCATTGCTTCTAAAGATATTGATTCTGGGAAACGTTATTATGATTCCACCACCGCCGCCGCCGCCGTCGCCGCAGAGTGTCCGTTGGTGGTGTTTATTAACTCCAAAAGTGGTGGTCGTCATGGGCCGGAGCTTAAAGCCAGATTGCAGGATTTGATGGGTCAAGAACAGGTGTTTCTTTTTTTTTTTTATAACTTGTGTATAATAATATTAATAATAATAAATATTCATCTTCAACATTTGTGCTTGATTTTACCCTTTGAAATTGAAAACTACTTGCAGAAATTGCGTAATCCTTTGATTTTGTGATAAAAAAGTTGTACTTTAGAAAGGTTCAGAACTTGATTTTATTATGATGTTATCGGATGCGTCAGAAACGCGTAATTTGTGTACTTTTGTGTTCTTCAATTCCTGCATAAAAAAATTGGGTTTTAAATCTTTGATTTTGATGGGTTTATGAATCCAAAATTTATGGTGACATGGATCTGTAGTTATGAAGTAAATTGATTTGGGGGTTGTGTTTTAGGGATCTTGATTTGCATCATTTTGCAGAAGATACTTTGGATAATCAAGATGTGATGAAATTTGTAAACATCACTGGCAATGCTTGCATTTACAGATACATTTGAATGTTTTCATGTGATGAAAATTTTTACTTACATTAATTTAGTTTCTTTTATGTGGTAGGTGTTTGATCTTCAAACTGTGAAGCCTAATGAGTTTGTTGAATACGGGTTGGGTTGCTTGGAGAAGTTTGCTGGGAATGGAGATAATTGTGCTAAAGAAACCCGAGAAAGATTAAGGATTGTGGTATGTGTGTTTCCTTTCTTTTAGCACCATGGTATCGACACTAGGGGGCCAAATCCATGTTAATCGCTACAATGTCTTCTAATTTGTGTCTCTTCCTATTAGAAAATGCTAACCATTTCGTTTAAAAAATGATTATGTGATATTGAATAACTAAATTTAGATAATCAATAGATCCTTTGCAATTTAAGTTGTTATAATTTGATGATCATATGTTTGAGTGTTTGGTTTATTATGATTATTATACCAATAATTTTAAAATGACAAAAATGACATGTTCAAGAAAAATGCAAAACTTGTGAAATGGGGAGTAAATGTCCCCCAAATTTAAGTATGTAGGTACTTTTATTTGTACCCCTAGATAAACAGATTTGTTATGGGACGTATGAAACTTAAACCCGATTATCTAGGGGTAGAGTAAAAGTAACTTTTACCATGCCCCTATATAATCAGGTTTGTTATAGCACACGTAGAAACTGACTCTCTGAAACTGAATATATGACACTAAATAATGAGTCAGGGATTTTGTTTGTCCTAACATTAAGAAATGGTTATTGTGACTTAAGTCATAATATTCATATGATCACTACTAAAACACAAATCCGAATTTACCAAACTCTGAACTACAACAAACTGAAAAAATCTTCAACTTTTATAGCACTTACTAAACATGCCAAAAGGATTTACAATTGTTCCTTAAGAGAAATGCAGACTTTACCCTCAAACATCTCAAATAAAAATATTTGCACCTTTTTTTGAGAATTTAAGGTTACAGTAAATTATTATGAATATATAATGCTAAAAGTTGGTATTTTTATTCATTTAAAAGGTTGCAGGAGGTGATGGAACCGTTGGTTGGGTTCTTGGATGCCTTGGAGTGCTTCACAAACACGATCGAAACCCCGTTCCACCAACAGCAATTATTCCTCTCGGTACAGGGAACGATTTGTCCAGAAGTTTTGGATGGGTAGTTTTGTCATTTCCTGATAATTTCAGTTTGTAGCTTTTTTTCATGTTTTTGAAGTGTAACTGAACTTATTTCAATATTTCCAGGGTGGTTCATTTCCTTTTAGCTGGAAAGCTGCCATAAAAAGGACTCTTGATAAAGCCGCTCATGCGCCAACTAACTTCCTCGATAGGTGATCCGTTTTTATTGTTAGTTATAAATGAATTGTTTTGGTTGTTTTTTTTTTATCTTAAACGGGTCAAACGGGTAAGTTACATTAACTAACTGAACAAGAAATGGGTCCAACTGGTCGAAAAAGTTGCCCAAAGTGTCCTCTAACACAGACAACCTAATCTGATGCATTCATGTTGCCACTTTTATTCATTCATGTGTCCTCTAACAGACAACCAAAGAAATGGGTCCAACTGTTCTTTTGTCTATAATATGATGATAATACCATGTTGTAACATATATGTTATAATATGCAGTTGGAATCTTTTGATATCAATGCCATCTGGTGAAAATTTGGACGCACCTCATTCTTTGAAGCAAACAGAGGAGGTTGTTATTGATCAGGTTTGTGATAATATAATTTTCTTAATTAATTTTTAACATTTTCTTGGGTTTCGTTAATTAATCATTATTATTGTGTTTTCTTTTTGCAGGATTTACAAACTGAAGGGAAATTACCTGAGAAAGTTTTATGCTATCAAGGAGTATTCTATAATTATTTCAGCATAGGTATTCTGTGTTTCTTTTATTCTTTTTGAGGATTAATATATAGTTTAACTTTAATACTTTTAAATTTTTATTCTATTTTTTACTATCTTATTCATGTAGCATTATTGATACAGGAATGGATGCTCAAGTGGCTTATGGCTTCCATCATTTAAGGAATGAGAAACCTTACCTTGCTCAAGGTCCTATTTCAAACAAGGTCTGAACTTAAGTTGTCTTGTCAAGAGACATCATATACCTTGCTGATGTCATCTTGTTATAGTGATGGCAAAACTATCCATTCATATGTGTCGTGTAACGGGTTTGGGTCTAAATGGGTAATACATATCTGAACAGGTTATGTCAGGTTGGCCCAGCATATTTTTCTTTCACTTTTCTAAAATTTTATAAACAACTTATGTACTGATTATGAGTAAAATTATATTATTCAGATATCAATCTTAATTTATTGGTTAATGCAATTAGAGAAGTTGTATGCAAATTACTACGCTTTGGGTCATTTTTGACCCATTTAACCGATTTCATTTTTATTATCTATGTTCATAAAGTTTACCCATCTGGAGAAACTGTAAACAGAATTACACCGTTAAGCTATCTATCTTTTTATGACTAACAACTATGTGATATGGTTAAAGAGTTATCAGATACCTGGTATATTTATTGTTTTTGTTAATTTTCTGTTGTCACAGATAATATACTCTGGATATAGTTGTAAACAAGGGTGGTTTTTTACACCTTGTGTGGCTGACCCAGGTTTGAGGTAAGAGTTGGTCATGTGAAGTAGTTTTTTGACTGAAATTAGGGTTGCTAGATGGGTTGTGTTTGTGGGTTGGCGGGGTCGAAACACCTATTAATCGTGTTGAACCCAGACATGACATGTATTCGAGGTTTGACAAGAAAATATCCCATTTAACACACTAAAAAAGTTATTTTACCTTTTTGCATTCTAGTACTCTAAAGTTTACAAATTTACAACGAAATGTACAAATTTGTATAGAAAACTACAATGCTTAAACTATAAAACTCGCTGGTAATTTCTTTTTTATCTTTTAAATTTGGTATAAAATACCCAATACAAATACCCACCAAGCATATGTTATGTCACAACATACACATTCTTTAAATTTATAAAAATAAACGGGTACCTGTTAGGCCAACTCAACGTTGCCCATTTAGCTTAATATGTTAATGGTTTCAATTCGGAACTGACCAGGACCTGTTTAGACTAAAGCCAAACCTATGAATATCGTGTTAGGTATGCGTGAGATATATTGGGTTTGTTTGTTTGTTTAGTATTTAAATAAAAATAAAATACAACTGTGATTTTCATTTGGTTTTAATAATGTGATGAAAGCAGAGGACTAAAGAATATACTAAGGTTACATGTTAAAAGGCTCAACAGCTCAGAGTGGGAGCTTGTCCCTATCCCATCAAGGTAAAAGGTTACTTCAGTAATCACATATGTTGAATGAGTTAAATACGGTAATGATTCAATGTTTGTGTTGTACTTGATTCTAAACGAACAAAACCATCATTTGGCATTTAAACTTTATGATAAGGTGCCAAATGAATTATGAGTTTCTAATAAAGACCCTACAGAAACTACTCGGTTTGACAGAACAGTAGACAGTACAGTCAAAATCTTGACTTCTAGCAAGTCAAACCTGTAACTAGCATCTACTCAGTAATTGAAAACTTGTGGAACTAGATAAAATAGTATCAATGATGTAGCATTTTTGTAACTTATGTTTGTTTCTTGGCAATTTATCGTCTGTAGTGTGAGGTCTATTGTTGCTTTGAATCTTCATAGCTACGCCAGTGGAAGAAATCCTTGGGGCAAATTGAAACCCGAATATATGGAAAAGGTAAGTGTTTATTTACCATAATCAATGATGATAGATTGATGGTCACGCACAATGGATCAAGTATTTCTTCATTATGTATTATGATCTATCATCTATGACGTCGCTTAAAAAAATATTTTATGTGTTTGATAGCATTCGATACTTGTTTTTATGTGTTATTCAAGTGTCTGACACTGACACTGACATTGATACTGATTGACTGAACAGTTTTGAAAAGTTACTATTAAAAAACACCCCGAGTATGCTAATGTGTGTATGTGACACGAAACACATAGTTTAAGGAAAGTATTAGACTGTTTCTCATGTATGATGTATCATCCATTTAAAGACAACATATAGTAATCTTGTGGAGCAAATCAACATCATACTCATTATTTTTTTGGGGAATGATAATAACATACTGCTAACAATGCAGAAAGGCTTTGTTGAGGCTAATGCAGATGATGGTCTCTTAGAAGTTTTTGGATTTAAGCATGGATGGCATGCATCATTCGTGATGGTCGAACTTATTTCAGCCAAACACATCGCGCAGGTACTACAACTTAAAGTTATACCTTTTCTTTAACGCGAGCCCATTGAGTTATATACATTAGTTAAATGGCAAACTCTTGGAACTCACACAACATTTTGCTCATCAGGCTTGTGCAATTCGATTTGAGTTAAGGGGTGGAGCTTGGAAACAAGGTTTTATGCAGATGGATGGAGAACCATGGAAACAACCATTAAAAAACGAGTATTCAACATTCGTTGACATTGAAAGGGTACCCTTCCGCTCGGTTATGATCAACGGAGGGTGATTACACGGATTTATTAAACTTGTGTTGTGTTTAATAGCTTGTATAAATCAAGTCTATCATTGATCTGCGGGTGAATTAGTGGTGTTGTAAACTAATCTATGGTGCTAAATTAACCGGTACCTCAGTTGTATGATAGTGTAAATTCAAACCGGACTGGAAATCTTTATAACTGTTATGTAACAATTTCTTTTGTTTGGCACCATGTTAAAATTCTTTTGTTTGATTAATCAATTATTGTTTTCATTTCTGGTGGTGGATATTGGTTTGTGATGGAATGGAACTTGTACAAAAATAGGACTTATTGATCATGTGACCTCTAAAGCAATGATGGATTCAACTAATCAAAATGTTTCATATTTGATATGTGTTTTCCTTCATGAAGGTATACGAAGCTTAGATGTGAAGAAAGATAAGGGTTGAAATACGAAACTCCACTAAGTAGCAAATCAAATTATTTGTTTTTTTACTTACCTAAACCATTAATTATGTTAATTTGAAAGATTACTACAAGTCTCTTGTTGCTATATAGTATCTACCGCATGCTAGGTTAATTAAAGGGTTGTATGCTCAATATTAACTAGCGCTCAAATGTCTATCTTATGAGGTATATGACCCAAATTTTATGTGTACTTTAAATTTCAATACGAAAGTTCGTTAGTGCATATAAGGAATTTGCTTCATAGCAGATCAGAGTATACGAAATGATGGATGCCCAATCGATCTAAACTTATAAGTTTATAACTCAAAATTTATAGATGAAAAGAACTCAAAATACAAAAACAATATAGAATCAGAGAATACGCTATAAGGTTCAATGTAGGTAATTGCTAAGAAAACGCACTCTTATTTACAATAGGGATTTCTACATTTTCTAATTCTGAACAAAGAGCAAAAAATATGAAGTTATGATTGATCGGAGGGCATGCCTTGATTCACTCATAATATTCTCACTTAGTGGAGAATGAATCCATAATTTACGTAACATTTATAGATGACACAAGTCTACTAATTTAACACTTCATTTTATTCCAAATAAATTCTTTTGCTATTTGTTTATTTTCGTAAAATCGTGGGATAAGAAGAGCCAACATGTTCTTTTTTGTTTTTTTGTGTGTGTGTGTTAGAATGAAGTCCAAATATTTATCCACGTAAGTATTTAGATCTAGATAATTTAATCTTGAGTGCAGTAGCACTAGTCGATCTACGGCTAGAGTAATTACTGCTTTAAATTCACTACCACTTTAATCTTCGGCTTTTGTGTAAGGTTGTAACTTGACTCTTAAGCTTGTGGATTCGATTTAGTTATATGTCTAGCTCATAGATATTCTCAAGAAAATAGTTATTAGCTTACTATATGTTTTGTTAGCTAGTCTTTTGTAAGTTTAGGTAAAAAATATTCATCTTAGAAATGTAGAGGAAGTTTAAGTTATTTTCTTTTAGTTTGAACAAAATAGATCTACTTGTTTAATAAGTTTGCTAGGACTATAACTAAATGATTATATGTAACCCTATTAATAATACAAATCAAACTTTGGTTCAATATTGCTTATTATGTGATTCTTGCTGATCGAGTTAGGGTATTAGTTACTTTAGTTGGTATTAGAGCTCAGGTTACAAGAATTAAATATTAACAAATGCCTATGACTTCGAGTCTCATTGTCACCAAGGAACTTATGATCGAAAAAGGAAACCTGCGAAGGGTTCTTGCACTTATCAAGGCAATTCAGTGTTGTTTTAATTAATTAATTAATTCCCGAATTTGAAGATTTAGCAAATCGGGATAAATCTTGAACAAGTCGGTTCATGGAGATAATATAGGGAAGAGATAGAATCCTATTTTATTGCTTGTAAAAGTCAAGATGTTTATCTTGTTAGGATTAGTAGTTCCAACATTATAAATAGAGGGCTTAGCATAGGGTTTGCGTTGTAACAACCGAATTCTAGGTTCTACTTTAAACTTTAATTTAATCTAGCATTATTTCATTTTTCATTTTCTTTCTTCCATGTTAATTGCTTACATACTTAATTGTCTTAGAAGATCCCACTATGACTAGCTTTAGTCTAGAAATCATTAAGTGATTTTAGAAAAATATTAATATATATTAAAAATTAGAACTTTAAAATAAAACAAATCATGTGTGTGTACACACACCAATTTTCGGCATACTTGTATGCATATGTAATATAACACTTAAACACTTATAAACTAGAAATTACCATCTTCTACACTACACAACAAATAACACTACACAATAAATTACACCAAAAAAATAATAAAAGCAACCCCCCACCTCTCACTTCGGCCGCCCCCCATCCACCAACCATCTTTTCCCCTTGAACCCCCCAAACCCACTTCACTCCTCTCCCCCTCTCTTCCCTATACATGCAAAATTCAAACCCAACCTCTTCTCTCTTTCTCTCTCTCTCTCTCTCTCTCTCTCTCTCTCTTTCACGAATTCAGCCCCAAATCCGTCATGTTTTCTGCATTTCTTCTGCATTCTAGCAAAAACTTCGAAGATAGCTTCACCACAACATCAACCGAGTGCAAAACAAGCTAGAAGGTGAGCTAAAGCGAGTTTTCACACAAGGTTCTTGCAAGAACAAGATGTTCCAGCCAAAGTTTGTGAACCAACAGCTCTCACACATTTCAAATTGTTCTAAAAGCACAAAACATCTAGAGTGTAAGCATCAATGAACCCGAATAAAGTCATTTCTTGAGTTTTTCCTCATTTTTCTACAAAATCTTACTTCTTTTGTTAAAAACAGAATCTTTCGAGACTACCTACTGCATTTTAGGAACTCTCGACATCTTACAAGGTATCTTTTGAAGGTGGAACGTGAACCAAGGTTGGTGCACACGTTTGCACCCCCAAAAAACCCAATTTCTCATGAGTTGAAGCACCAAAAACCCCATTGTTTTGGAAACCCCTCAACCCATGTTAAGATCTGCTCAAAACAGTAAATGAAATTCACTGAAACATATTTAAAAAGCTATAAAAAGATTTGGTGACGGTTATGCTTAAACTATGGGGATTACATAAGTGTAAATGTAGTATTTCACCCTTAAATGCAACATAAGGTGCTATGTATGTAAAAATCCATGAACTAATGCTTTTTTCCAGTATTTAGGTTATATTAAACATATAAATTCATGACATTTGATAAACATGTTAAAAGAAGTGGTATTATGGACTAAATGGGTGAAATTAAAGACCCGACAGGTGGTAAAATTCTCAAAAATAGTCAAATCCTAAAAAATTTAGATTTTCAAAAAATCCAGGCCCTAAAATAAGTATGTTAGTGATAAAAATAGAATTTGGTGATTTATTAGGTTAATATCTGATTTTTATGAATTTATTTAACAAAAATAAGCCTAAACTAGGAGATTTTTAGATAAAATTTTAAAAATAGGGTAACAAGCCTAAAACCAATAAATTCATGTTATTTTAGTAAGTTAGAACCTCCAAGATGAGATTTTGGTGGAAAGGATGGAAGAAAATAGATATAAAGCAAACTTTAGGGTAAAAATTGTAAAATTTGAAACTTTAGGGACCAAAGTGTAAATTCTACAATTTCACCTAAATTTTGACCAGCCTATAAATAAAAATACTTGGTAAGTTATTATCACCTTAACAAATTAATAAGAATCATAAAAACCTGTCATTCACATGATGAAACCCTAACTTTCTTAAAAAGGAAACTTTTTGACGCAAACGCTAAGGAAATGAAGCTAGATGAGCTTATGATCATAAAACATACCTAGTTATACCTAAAATAGTCTAAGAAAAATATAGCTTACTACTTGTATCATGATGATAGGGTGCTAGGACTTGAATATTTTTCTGTGCTCGAAGAATCGTTGATTAACCCGAATGTGAGTTTTAGTATTTCTTTTTTATTACTGTTTTGGGATGAAGAATGATATGTTTGAACTGAAATTATTTATGTGCTATTATGTGATACTTAATGTTATGGTTAATGTTAGAACTCGCACTTACTTGTATCACAATCATTAATTCTTGTGTGAACCGCTTGTTCTATATGGGTAGATCTACTTGGGGAATCCCCCACGCACAATGCCTTCCGTCATGACCCAATAACTTAGTAGGAATGTTACCACAATGAGATCTTGCGGGGTCGTTTGTGTCATGTAAAAGGTATTATAAGATGCTATGGTGAACCATCTGGTAGGTATGATGCAATGTTTGAGGCTCAGTTTTCCCTATGGGTTAACCGCAATTACAACAAGTTTCGAAGAAGCTAGCCAAAACTGTGTGCATGGTTAATTGTGACCCTAACAACAGTGATAGTTATGTTATTAGAATTAATTTATGGATTCTAAAGATTCCTTTTGTTTTTAAATTTTAAACACTTGAATTCACCAACTTTATAGTTGACCCAAAACCTTTTTGAGCATGTTTCAGGTAATCGTTGATGGAAGCTTGGTTTTGTTGAAGGAAAACGTATCGATGACCTAGAGTTGTGACAACCTATGACATTACTAGTTTTTGAAGCATTTTGAACAATTCAATTTCATTGTTTGTTGAACTTTTAAATATTTTGTATTGGGCTTTTGCCTTATGTTATGGGCCAGAGTTTTATAGCCCGATTAAGTTATTTAATGTAATGCCATGTGATTTCTCTCCTTATGCCTCTTGTGATGGTTAGTTTTCACTTATCGATGTCCTACCCTCTTTGGGCCTGGGGTGTGACATATCATAAAAATATAATAAATGTTTTGAGTGAGTTTTTTTCATTGTGTGTTGATATCAATTCTTAACTTGAATTGTTATAAGGTCCATTCAAGAAAACCTATGTTTTCTTAAAGTTTGAAGAAATTCAATAAGCAACTTATTTTTGATCAAGAAAGAAGACTGAGATCAAAGAATTAAGTGGCTTTCTTTGAAGCCTTTAGTCGAACTCCTTATTCACTTGGGTATCATTTCAAGACGGAAATCGTTCCAGAAAGTCCACCGTTGATCACCTATAGTCGAAAGAAAATGAAAAAAACCATGGGAGATCAAGGTGAAAATCATGTGGGTGTCAAGGACAGATCTGTTCCTCCTCTTCAATGTCCAATGCTGAATGCGACCAATTACAATTCATGGGCAATCCGTATCAGGGCCATCTTCAAAGTACACGGGTTAGTTGAGCCTATTGAACTACCATCAGGAACCAAGGCAGATGCAAAGAAAGATAACATGGTTGTGGGCTTGTTGTTCCAAGCAATACCAAAAGACCTTCTCCTATATGTATCCCAACATAAAACCACTGAACTTGTGTGGAATGTGCTAAAAACACGTTATGTCGGGGCTGAAAGGGTTAGACAAGCAAGGATGGAAACACTTTAAGCGAAATTCGAATCACTAAAGATGAGAGAAGGGGAAAATATTGATGACTTTTACGGCAAGATAAGTCAAATTCTCTCTAAGGCCACTACCCTTGGAACTATGTTTGAAGATAGGAGACTTGTAAGAAAACTCCTTGGAGTGGTACCGACAAAGTTTATTTCACTTGTTGTTTCCATTGAACAAATTGTGGATCTAAATATGATGACCATTCAAGAGGCTGTTGGAAGACTTAAGGCATTCGAAGAAAAGGTGAAAGGATGAGACTCTACAGCAGAGAATCAAACTAGATTACTCTATCATCAAGTCAAATCCTCCAAGTCTAGCACCCAAGAATAAAACTGAAGCCGTGGAAAGGACCATTATCAAAATTGAAATCAAGGTGCAAATCGGTCTAATAACCAAGAGAGTGGCAAAGGGCTTTTCAATAAAGATGGTTCGCAAAACAAATCTAAAGAGCGGTCTAAAGGGAAAGGGAAGGACAAGTCCAAGGTACAATGTTGGCGTTATGATCAATACAAGCACTTTGTGTTTTCATGCCCGGAACAAAAACGAAGCAACATGAATTATATTTTGTGGAAACACAAGACAGTGATCCAGCCATGTATATGGTTGAAGTGCATGAGGTATGTTTGAATGAAAAAAGTGTGTTTCCAAAACACCTTAAATCCGAGGAAGGGGTATTGTAACACCCGGAAATTTTCTTTGAAGCCGACGAAAGAAGGAAAAAAAACGAAATAAAGTCCAAAGTCGAGGGACCAAACTCGCCAAAGAGAGAAACTTCGATGAATGAGGGTATAAAAGGGGGAAAGCATCCCATTCTTGCCATTTTCAGCCAAAGAAGAGAAAAGAAGGAGAAAAGAGGAGGAAAAGGTTGGTTCGGGTGGATTCGAGCGTGGAAATCATCGTGTAGCGGGTCAAATCGAAGCTTTACTCGACGGGATCGTTTATGTGAGTTCTAGGACCACTCTTTTACACGTTTTTGAATGATTTTGGGGCTGGAACACATCTGAAAACCCTTTTTCGAGTTTTTGGGTGTAAACCCGTTTTTATGCGTGTGTGTATGTTTTTGATGCGTTTGGGGTTGGATTTCGGGCTTGTGTATGCTTGAATGATGTTGTGGTAGGTGTTTCTAAGGTTTAGGATGGTTGATTTGGGCTAAAATCGAGTTTGGAAGAGCTTGGAGGCCGAAAAGGGCAGTTTGCGTTCGTCTGGAACTGCATTCTGCATCAGCTAGAGCTAGGCGACCGACTGGAGTGCGATTGGAGGCCATACGGCCGATTGGCGTGCGACTGAGGTCCATGCGCACGTTTGCCATGCGACTGAGGTCCATACGCATGATGGTCATGCGATTGAAGTTCATGTGCCGGTAAGGCATGCGATTGAAGGAGTGTGCGACTGAGGTTCATTCGCACGAAGGTTATGCGACTGAGATCCATGCGCCTGGAGGCCATGCGACTGAGGTCCATTCGCACGAAGGGTATGCCACTGAAGCCCATGCACCTGAAGTCATGCGACTGAAGGCCATACGCATAGAAGCTATGCGACTGAGAGTCCATACGCATGGATGTCCATTCGCCCATAGGTCCATTCGCATAAGGTCCATTCGCATGATGTCCATTCGCCCAAGTGTTCAGTCGCCTGGAAGGCCATGCGACTGGAGGGTATCCATACTCCCAAGTAGGGCTCATACGCCTGAGAGAACAACGATTTATCTTATGACTTTTGAGGGAAAGTGCAGTTGTGGGTTTTGACTAGGGAGGTTCCCGGAAGTTCGTGTAAGTTGACTTTGAGGTCATAGATGTTATGTTGGGCATGTGATGATGATGATGTGATGTATGATTGGTGTGTGTTATGTATGTATGATGATGTTGTATGTTTATGTTCCTTAATATGTGTGAATATTTTCCCATGGCTTTACATTGAATGTTAATGAATGAAATGAAAGTATTATGTAACGTAAAATGGAAGATAATGAAAAGAGAAACATGATAAATGAATGAATGCATGCATTAATGAACGAATAAAAGTATGAAAGGCTTGCAAGCAATATGTACAGAGGTGCCCGACTCTAAATGCCGTAAGCTCAATTGTGTATGGTTTAGCTAACCCTTAGGGGTACACGCGGGGGTTCCAGTCTTTGTGACTGACCAACGTTATGGTACATAGTGTATAGTGATTACTCACCTCGATGCTAGTGCCATGCTATGTGCAGTGTGGAAGTCATTTATGAACTTCGGCCCAGTACTCGAGTTATGCATATCGTTGGGGGTGGAGTAGTGATTACTCACCTCGGTACTGGTGCCAGGCTATGTGCAGTGTGGAAGTCATTTATGAACTTTGGCCCAGTACTCGAGTTATGCATATCGTTGGGGCTGTAGTATGTGGGTGGGATCTTGGTCGCTTACCCCGGTGCTGGTGCCAGGCTACGTGCACTGTGGAAATCATTTATGAACTTCGGCCCAGTAGCCATATAGTTTGGGGCATAGCTGTTGACACTGATCCAGAATGTGATGATGTAACAGATGTAATGATCCTGAACTTTATCCTAGGTACTGTGGCCAGAGGTGCTGGGCATCGTGAATGAAGGTCTATGATAGGCTAGGGCCCAGTATCATGAGCATGAAGGGTAAAGTTCATTGTGTTGACGAAAGGAAATAATGTAATGATAAACGAATGAATGAAAGGAAGAACGTATAAACGAACGAAAGTTTAAGTATGAATGAATGATGAAGATGATAATGATATTATCTATGTGTACGTATGATGTGTGATCGCATGTATGTAACGAATGGTTTTATAAAGTAAGTAAAGTATGTTTTATTTAAAACTAGAACTCACTCAGCAATGCTGACTTTGATGTGTTTCCAGTTGGCAGGTATGTTGCTGATGATGGCACGGGGCGGCTACTCAGCTTATTTTGAATGGCATCCTTTAGTTTAATGCTTTTGTAATGTAATGAAACAAATATTCTGTAATTGGATAACGATTTATATGTTTCAAAAGTTTTTATGATGAAATGGAATGACGTTTAATGTTTCCGCTGCAATGTTTTTATGTAAGATGATGAAAATATCTCTTTTATGTGCGATGAGAATCCAACTGTAAGCGTCCCGGGAACGGGGCCTTACAGGTATGGTACTTAGATAACGGGGCAAGCAACCACATGACGGGGAACCTCACATACTTTTCTAAACTTAATGAAAGTATAACAGGAAAAGTTCGTTTTGGGGATGGATCATGTGTGGCCATAAAAGGGAAGGGTTCAATCCTACTCGAAAGTAATACCAGAGAATAAAAGGTTACTAATGGATATTTTTTATATTCCAGAACTTCAAAGTAATATAATAAGTCTAGGACAAACAACCGAGTTGAGATGCAAAATTGTGATGGAAGAAGATAAGGGGGAAATCTATTGATGAATGTCAAACGAAGCAAAAACCGATCATATAAAATCAAGCTTAAATCAGGATGCCCGGTGTGCCTTCAAGTGAGACTTAATGATCGAGCATGGCAGTGGCATGCAAGGCTTGGACATGTCAAATTTGATTAGCTAAACCACATGAGCAAGAAAGCTATGGTGGATGGACTACCTTCAATCGACCGACAAAATCATCTATGTGATTCATGCTTAGTAAGCAAGCAAGAACCCTTTTCCTGAACAAGCAAAACTTTAAGCAACTAGAAGATTAGAGTTGATACATGGTGATCTTTGTGGCCTGGTCTCGCCTACTACACTAGGTGGAAATCGGTATGTGTTTGTTCTTATCGGTGATAACAGTAGATATACGTGGGTCTTTCTTTTGAAATCAAAGGATGAAAGCTTTGATGTTTTTAAAGTCTTTGTTGCACAAGTTGAATTAGAAACAAGGACAAAATTCAAGACCCTCCGGACCGACTATGGAGGAGAGTTTCACTCCAAGAGTTTCCTTCAATTTGTGAAGAAAAAGGAATTAAAGGCATCTCACTGCACCCCACTCATCGTAATAAAACATAATAGTTGAATGATGAAGTCAAACCATAATGGAGATGACTCGAAGCGTGCATAAACCTATGAAAGTGCCACAAGTTATGTGGGGAGAGGGTGTGATGTACTCCACGTATATATTGAACCATGTCATATCCGAGCCTTAAATGACAAAACCCCCTATGAAGTTTACAAAGAAAAGAAACTGAGTGTGGAACACATTTGGGTATTAGGTTGAGTTGTTTATGAAAAAAACATATCCCCTCAATTAAAGAAACTAGATGATTGATCAAGGAAGCTTCTCCACTTTGGGTGCAACTTGGGAGCAAAAGCATATCACATTTTTGATCCTTAAAGTCGAAGGATTATCATAAGCCCGGATGTAAAGTATAAAGAGGAAGAAAGTTGGGATTGGTCTGCATTTACATCTAAAATTAGTCTACAAGGTGTAAGTATGAAACTTTTGTAATACCAAGTCAAAAGTTGGAGACTATCCCTCTTGAAACAACCCTAGACAATGAAGAGAACATCGTCTTTGAAGACATGGAGCTTCCATTTCATTTGCACGGTTCGAACAACTCTAATACAGATTTGGGCCCCTCAAACTCCTCTCAAATGTCGTCAAGTTATTCAGCGGGGTCAAACCTGACCCAAAACTTAGCCCATAGTTTACCTCAAAACAAAAGCCAAAACAAAGAAAAAGTCAGGGTTAGACGCGCTAATAGTGTTCCAATTACAACAGTAAGATAAAATGATTATGTTATGAGTTCCCGAGTCACAATTGAAGACCTCATGATCACTGAAGAGGAAGAATCAAATTCGTTTGAAGAAGCTAAATCAAGTAAAGAATGGATAAAGGCTATCAAAAATGAAATGGACTCGACTAATAAAAACAAAACATGGTGTCTTACTAACTTACCTCAACATACAAAACCGGTTGGGCTAAAATGGATTTTTAAGTTGAAGAAAAACCAATATGGAACTGTTAACAAGCATAAAGCTAGGCTCGTAGACAAAGGACAATAGTTTGGGATCTATTACGACAAGGTGTTTGCACCCGTTGCTCGAATTGAAATTATAAAACTTTGAATGCAACTACCCACAAGTGAAGGGTGGGAGCTCCATCATCTTGATGTGAAATCGGCCTTTCTTCACAGATGTAACATCCGTCGAGTGACTTGGTCGTATAAAACCCTTATCTAACAACTCTTGTAATTGACTCGATAATTCTTGCATTTTTGATGGTGCTAACCGATATGACGTCTTTGCTACAAGTGTTGCTCCAGGGACCAAATCTATACGGAATTCTACTTGTCGAGGAGGGAGTAAACCGGACAAATCGTCAGGGAACACTTCCGGAAAGTCTCGCACCACCGGAATGTCCTCTAGTTTCCCTTCCTCAGGTTTCTTTTCCACCACATGTGCTAAGAATGCATAGCATTGCTTCTGTAGGCATCAACAAGCCTTCATACAAGAGATAATCCTTAGACTTCTTCCTGGTAGTTCTCCTTGAATCTTGAGCACATCGCCATTAGGCATAGGAATTCGCACCAACTTCTCTCGGCAAACAATTTCGGCCCCACACTTCGATAACCAATCCATTCCCACTACTACGTCGAAGCTTCCCAGTTAAAAAGGTATTAAATCTATGTCAAAGGTATGGTCCTCTAAGGTAGTCATGCACCCTCTAATTATTTCACTAGCTCTCACAAATTTACCATTTGCCATTTCTACTGAGTAGCTAGTCTCTAAACAACTAGGGTTCAAACCAAGTAGAGGTGCAAATCAGAGGACACGAAACTATTATATGCCCTGCTATCAAACAATACGGATGGA
This sequence comes from Flaveria ramosissima, assembly GCA_025215565.1. NCBI lineage: Eukaryota > Viridiplantae > Streptophyta > Magnoliopsida > Asterales > Asteraceae > Flaveria > Flaveria ramosissima. The sequence continues at coordinate 60,383,723 of CM046036.1, read as the reverse complement.
AAATGATTATTGAGAAGATATGTACCCGTAACAACGTTCGGGTCCTGATGCGCGTCGTTCTTACCAATCACAAACGCACGTCCTCGGGCATCATTTCCTTAATTTCCTTGACCTTGGTTACCAGCTATTGCCATCACTTGGTTTTGGTTATTCCCTTGTTGACCCGGTGCCCGATTCAGTCTGGGGCACACGTTCCGATAATGATCGGGGCTTCCACACTCATAACAGACCCTGGCGTTTCCAGTCGGATTAACTGCATTAATCGGTGCAACCAAGTTGGGCACCACCCTACAATCCTTTGCAAAATGCCCCGGGCGCCTGCAGTTCATGCACACCCGGCACGACGCCATTGGCGGATGATGATAGTTACATTTCCCACACTTAGGATGTGGCCCAACATAGTCCTTTCTCCCTTGGTTCACCGCCACAAAGCTTCTCGTCACCTTTGCCTTTTTATCAAACCTTCCCCCTGCTTGTCTGCTCGACTCCCCAATATCCCTTCTTTTCTCTCCACCTTTACTTAGTACTCCAGTTCTTACCATCTCAGCAGTCAGAGTGCCTGCCTTCAAGATTGCACTATGTATAGATAGGGGTGCTGCAGCAATCACCAGACCACGTATTTTTGGTACTAGACCCCAGATGTAACGTTCAATCCGCTTTGATTCAGGTGTCACCAGGTGTGGCACCAACCTTGCCAATTCATGAAATCGGTCGTATAAGCAGCATGACCCGACCCTACCATCGAATGGTTCCAGAACTCGTGTTCTAACTTCTGCATTTCGTTCATAGGATAGTATTCTTCAGTTGCCAAAGCTTTAAATTCCGCCCAAGTCATGGCCATTGCTGCCTCCCTACCTCTAGCCTGAACTTGGGTGTTCCACCACGTTAGCGCTTTCCCTACCAATGAACAAGTAGCATACTTCACTTTCTGATTTTCAGCACAATTGCTGATGTCCATCACAGATTCCATCTTCTCAATCCAATGGGTCAAAGCAATGGCTCCACCTTTTCCATCAAACTCCTTCGGCTTACAAGTCATGAACTCTTTGTAAGTGCAACCAACCCTTCCTCCAATACCATTCCCATTCATGTTACCATTACCGTTCACGTTACCCATTCCACCTCCTTCCCCATTGTTATCTCCATTCTCGTCTCCATGTCCGTTTTCGCCATTCTCTTCATGACCGCCATTTTCATCATTATGTCCATTGTCATCATTACCACCCCCATTATTGTGGTTCATGATGTTGTCACTCACCTGTGCCACTATGGTCGGGATGAGTGCTGCCAGTTGTTGAGCAATCATGGCGGCTATATCAGGGTTTCCAGCTCCCTGATTGTTACCAGCCTCCCACCTTCATTTCCGCCTGCAGGTGCTTCACCCCTACCTCCTGCACCTCTTCCTCTACCTCTGCCTCTTGGGGCAGCACCACCACAACTGACACTGCGGGTAATCCTTTTGGGCGGCATCTTTCTAATCAACATAAACAATACATAAGTTTCAGCAATATCAAATGTCATCACAGTTCAGTCAGTCTCATAAAGCATATCATTGCAAACATATTTTCCACAGTGCAATACCACAAACCAAAGCATAATAATAATATAAAGTCTCATTCTCATAATTCATAATGTCTCAACGTGATAATCGATAGAGTAATATCCTAAAAACATGCAAAAACCCATAGTCTAACAACGTCTGAAAATGAAATACGAAATAACTAAAATAAGTCTTCAAATCTTCAAGTCTTCACTAGTGCTCATGCGACATCAATCCTGCTCGTCGTCACTGCTAGAGGAGCTAGAAGGGCTCGGGGGCAGGTCGGGGTGGTCACCCCACAAACTGGCCTCGTCAGCTGGCACTCGGAACCTAATACGAGTGGCAGAGAACACCTTTTTCCTAGCCGTCCTCAATAGCACCGGTCCTACACCATTTGGCTGATACGGTCCCCTAGGGTAGCCGGGCACCCAGGGTCCCGCCTCAGGGGCGTACCTGTGATTGCCGGTCTGATAGGCATCTCAGGAGCAGTTGGGGCGACAGGAGCATTTGGTGCAGCAGGCATAACAGGAGCACTCGGTACAACAGGAACCTCAGGAGCACTTGGTGCAGTAGGAACCTCGGGTGCTGCAGGACCAGATGGTGTAGCACAAATAGCAGGCAACCCTAGCACAACATGGTTACCTAACTCCTCCTCATCAGATGTCTCCAATGCCAACTCCTTGGGGTCGGACTCCGTGTTTGATGATGTGGGAAGCATGTGATCTGAGAGAACCTCCTCGGGTTCTGACTCTGAGTCGGACAAAACAACGCGGGGCATAACGGGAACGGAAGGTCCAGAGGAAGACATCCTTTAAGGAAAATGTATAAGTACTTTTCCTCAGATGAAGCAAATCAAATAATAAAGAACAAATAGATAGAATAGAAGGAACATACATGTAATATCGGATGCACACAAAGACCTAGTATGCATTCTACATGAAGGTTCCTAGGTTATAGTCTAGGTCGAGTGATCCACCTAATTCTCTATAACCAATGGCTCTGATACCAATCTGTCACACCAACGCTTATAGCGGAAACACGAGGATGTAATGGACAGGATCGTCATAACACATTGTTAATTAATAGAGAATGCATTAAATGATTAAAAGTCAAGTGTCATGACGTCACCAGACACAAATGGAGACTTGTGTCGTAGTTAGTCAATTCCACGACAAACATAGCCAAATAGACAAAAGAAATGTAAATCCCACAACCTGGGAACAAGTAGACAAAATATGAATAACACAAAAGAATTCTCATATAATTGTCAGAGATATCCAATAAGTTTTAATGATGCAATTCTAGGGTCGTCTCTAAGGCAGCATCCCTAGCTATCCTCAATGATTGTTACATGAAAAGATATGCTCAAAAGGTCAACATATTGTTGGTGAGTTTGCATGTTTAAATAGTAAATATAATTGATGCTGTGTAATAGTTTTATAGGACATGAGTGCATACAATTATAAGCAAGTAATATCACATGTAAACATGAGTATCACAACTAAACCTACGATGTACACACAGAACTTGTCAAGAAATATTCACCCTAGGGCCCGTCCATGGCCACTATAAGTCTCAACTAGTATACTAACAAACAAGGGTGGGGATGTCAGCCCAATAATACTATCAATACCTGTCCGTCGGCTCCAACACCGGAGTTAAATAGTTGTGAATAAAGAACCACACAGAAAACTCATGCATGTACCAGATATTAACTTACAAAACAGTAAACACAATAGTCCCAAAGATTGAATAATAAGTTCACAGCATAAAAAGGGTGAGCATACTTTTCAGGTAACAATCATTGAGGATAGCTAGGGATGCTGCCTTAGCGACGACCTTAGGATTGCATCATTAAAACTTATTGGATATCTCTGACAATTATATGAGACTTCTTTTGTGTTATTCCTATTTTGTCTACTTGTTCCCGGGTTGTGGGATTTACATTTCTTTTGTCTATTTGGCTATGTTTGTCGTGGAATTGACTAACTACGACACAAGTCTCCATTTGTGTCCGGTGACGTCATGACACTTGACTTTCATCATTTAATGCATTCTCTATTAATTAACAATGTGTTATGACGATCCCGTCCGTTACATCCTCGTGTTTCCGCTATAAGCGGGGGTGTGACAATAGAGAACTCAAGGTAAGTGTGTATGTCAAGCAACCCCGTCGGTTTTGTCCAAAAGGATGATGAAGGCAAAGTCTACAAGTTAGTGAAAGCCTTTTACAGGCTGAAACAAGCCCTAAGGACATGGAATACCACACTAGATAGCATTCTAAAATGTCCTAGTTTTCAAAGATGTGCTCATGAACAAGTCGTGTACACAAAAAATTGAGAAATACCATACTAATTGTTGTAATTTTGTTGATGATCTATTGCAGGTTCAAACAAGGAAGAAGTGAAAACCTTTAAGAAACAAATGGAGAAAAACTTTGAAACGAGAAATTTTGGAACACTCTTTTAATATTTGGGAATCGAGGTAGCACAAGGACTAGATGGAATATTGATCAAACGAGAAGCGTATGCAACAAAAGTGTTGAAATTCCAGAATGATCGATGTAATCCTAATCAATACCCCATGGAACCCGGATTGAAACTAACAAAAGATGAAAAATGAAAAAAGTGTCGATGCAACAAAATACAGAAGCCTAGTTAGGTGTCTTTGATATCTTTTGCACACTCAACCCGATCTGTCCAACTTCGTCAGAATGTTGACCCGATACATGCAAGATCTTAAAGAGTCTCATATGGTTGCCATAAAGCAAGCAATAAGATACGTGAAAGGAACCATGAGTCTTGGCCTCCACTTACCACGATCAAGCTTAAAAACGTTGGTGGGGTATAGCGATAGCTCTTATAGAGTTGATGATGAAGATGGAAGAAGTACAACGGGTCACATATTTTATTATGGCGAGTCTGCAATAACTTGGTGTTCTCAAAAGCAAAATTCCGTTGCACTTTCTTCATGTGAATCGGAATTTATGGCCGCAACCACTACTGCATCTCAAGCCATTTAGTTTGAAGAATTACTAAAGGAATTATCTGGAAAACCACTACAAACCGTTCGATTAATGGTGGATAATGTCTCAACGATAGCTTTAATGAATAATCCCGTCTTCCACGGGAGAAGCAAGCATATACATAGGCACTAGTATTACATAAGACAATGCATTGAAGATAGGAAAATTGAAGTTGAACATGTAAGCGGGGATAAACAAAAGGCGAACATTTTAACAAAGGCACTCCCTCGAATCAAGTTCAAGGAGATGTGGAAATCGTTAGGAGTCAAAGACCCACTAATTTTTATTCGGAAAATTAGAGGGGTGATTGTTGTTTTTATTAATTAATTAATTCCTGAATTCAAAGATTTAGCGGATCAGGATTATCGTTGAACAAGCCGGTTCATGGATATAAGATAGGGAAGAAATTGAATCCTGTTTTATTGCCTGTAAAACTCAAGATAGGTCCAACATTATAAATAGAGGGCTTAGCATAGGGTTTTTGTATCATAAAAATTTTAATAAAGGTTTTGAGTTAGTATCCTTTTTCAAAGTGTGTTGATATAAATTCTTAACTTGATTCAGAATCGTTAGCGGTTGTGACATAAAGAGTTGTGTTCTTAATGAAAGAAGTCGATCTAAGAAAGTGTGTCTTAAACCCACTTTAAGACAAGACATGGATACAAGATAATAAAGTTAGAAACCATATGTTTGGTAATCTAGGGTGCTTTACGAAGAACGATTATGAAAATGTAGGTAAGGTTAAATTTGGAGATGAATCTAGCATGGAGATAAAATGATAAAGGATTAGTCGTGATGGAAGGGGATTCAGTATAAATTGTATTGAACAATGTGAAATTCAGTAAAAGGATATGCAAATATCAGAAAGTGCATATCTGATTATTGAATTTGGGAACAATGGCCACGCGAGATGAAAATCGAAACTTCAGATCGCTATCTTGTCTATGTTGTGATTAATAGTAGAAGAAGTGAGGATCAAAGACCGATCAAGAAAAATCACAAAAGTTTTGATCACTTGGAGTTAGCGATAGAAACACAAAAGTTGGTGTATAGAAGAAACCGTGTACATAAAAGTTAAAACCGAAAGTCAATAAAGAGGCAAAAAAGAATTGTTTTAAACAGAATAGTCTTAAATAATTATTAAATAACAAACAAAGAATTCAAGTTTTTCTAAGAAATTAAAACTTGAATTAAAACTAAAAAAATGTTTAAGAACGAAAGTGGGTTGTTTACTTGGTTATTGATGTTTAAAAGAATGAGAGGTGTTGAAAAATGTAACAAAGATTATTGAAAAAGAATCAGGAGGAGGAAAAGACAAGAATGCCAAATTCATACAACTGAAGGTTGAAAGGCTCTGAAGGATGAAAGTCGGGTTGAAGCAATGGAGGAGGAGCTACTTCAATTCAAAAGGTAAAAGGTTTGAAACCTATGTCTTCTTCCTCATGGGAAGACCACAATAGGTACCAAGTGAGTTTTTAGGAATAATAAAGATGATAGATGTAAGGCCCCATTTCCGGAACACTCACAGTTGGACATTCATCGCACGTAATATTTAAAAACTCATAATCATTAAATAAAATAATGCAATGGAGTAATTTTAACAAAAACCATTTCATATATTAGTAATTGCTTTTGCTAAATAATACAATATTGTTAACATTACAAAACATCGTTTGTGTGAATTTTAACACAAACACATCATTATGACATAAAATGGATGCCATCCAAAAATTTTCCAAGTAGCTTCACCCCGTGTCATCCTCAGCAACCATTACCTGCCAACTGAAAATGCATAAAAGTCAACGTTGCAGAGTAAGTTCTAGTTTTATAAAAATATTTATATTACCTTTCATTCGTTAAAACATTTTCTTACTTTCGCACATGATCATACATCGTACATACATCAAGGTAATATTTATTATCTTCCGTCATCGTTCATTTCGTGCATATCGCACGTTTCGTACATTTCGCACTTTACATTATCTTTCACTTATATCCAGATCCTGTCATATGCTAAACCCCCTCTTGGGCACAAAGCCATCTAATCTAGAGTTTAGCGACAAGGATCCCATATCGCACGTATGGAGCACTCTCCAAGACTGACTACCCTATGTGTGAACCCTCATGGGTTAGCCAAAATCACACACTATATGACACACAGTTGAGCACCGAATTTCAATAGAAATAAGAATATGACTAGGAGTTAGGAGCAGTGGTCTTTGCCTTGAAGATATGAAGACAATAGTTGTACGGTACCAAGTAACAACTCTCAATGAGTTGTGAACCTCCTTACATTTTGATTGCAAGACTTTTATTCGTTCATTCATTATGTTCCACTTTCATTATCTTAGATCTTTCGCTTCGTTAAGATAATAATTTACATTCAAAAACATAATCACACCACGTAAAGCCACGTAATAATACGTAATGAAGAGCATGAGGAAACATATCATAAACATGCATAACATCATCATACATCATCGTACAACATCATACATCATCCCCGGAAACATTCCAAGTCATAGCCTAAAAGTCCTTTTTTCCGAAAATTCAAAATATTTTCTAAGGCATTGGGCGCATGGGCACTATGCATGCTGTGTGTTCCCGATATGAACGAGATCAATGAGCATGGATCTTAGAATTCATATTGATAAAGACAAGACTTGAATATGATTAGATGCTAAAATATAATAATGATAAACATGATGAAGAACACAAACTTGTTTAATGATTGATGTTTATTGATATGTTGTTGAAATCATCATCCATGAAGGATGATGATATGATGTTGTTGGTGATGGACCTAATTCACCCTAACAAGTGGTGAATTATTCACCCTTTACAATGATAATATGTGCTAATATTTATACTAGTCTAGCAATAAAAATAATTACAAAATAAACCCTAGACTAATATTTTTGTTGATTTCGTGCTTCAACTACAATAATATTGAAATCTTCAATTTTCTTTAAAGGTACAATACCCAACAATACTCCCCCTAAATTGTAGATTTCCAATGAGAATTGAAGCTTGATTTTGTTTTTGTTGAATAGTTGTCCAAAGTCAAGAAATTTGTTGTTGATGCGGAAGCGAGGTCTTCAAAACTTTGGTACAACTACATTATGTAACTCAATGTCACTTCTTTTTGTTGATAAGAGCCCGAATACAAAGCCCAAATTTGTTTTGTTGTCATAAGCCCAATCTTCAACACCTGAGCCTAAGTCTAATTAATTTTTTTGTTTAATGATGGAGCCCAAGTAACAAAACCCAATGGTGTTCACGAGCCCATTTGCAACCCTAGGTTGCAAACCCTAATTCGTTTGATACCTGATGTTGCAGCCCTAATTCGCAAGAGCTGCTCACGGCAGCCTCAACCATCCGGAAGCAACCCTAATCGGACAAAGACATTTGCAGCCACATCCTCATTCGGCAAACCCTAATTAGGGCATCCCCATTCGGCCGCAAGAAGACCTTATCGGCAGCCCCTCTTTGGCAGCCTCTTTTGGTTTGCAAGGGCTGCCTTTGGCAGCTTCCTTGATTTGCAAGCTGCCCATTGCAGCCTACATTCGGCAGCCCTATTTTGGCAGCCCCATTCAGCCGCAAGAGGCCCTAATCGGCATTTGTTTGATCTTTAGGAAGCCGCAAACCCTAATGTTGATTGATTGTTGAATTGTTTTCTTTAAATCTTCAATAATTTCAGCAATCTAACCATGAAATCTCATCAAAATCAATATGAACCCATCAACTCCGGCTCTGATACCAATTGTGTGTTTCCGATATGAACGGGATCAATGAGCATGGATCTTAGGATTCATATTGATAAAGACAAGACTTGAATATGATTAGATGCTAAAATATAATAATGATGAACATGATGAAGAACACAAACTTGTTTAATGATTGATGTTTATTGATATGTTGTTGAAATCATCATCCATGAAGGATGATGATATGATGTTGTTGGTGATGGACCTAATTCACCCTAACAAGTGGTGAATTATTCACCCTTTATAATGATAATATGTGCTAATATTTATACTAGTCTAGCAATAAAAATAATTACAAAATAAACCCTAGACTAATATTTTTGTTGATTTCGTGCTTCAAGTCTTCAACTTCAATAATATTGAAATCTTCAATTTTCTTTAAAGGTACAATACCCAACACATGCGCATGGCCACTATGCGGGCACATGACTGCTTAGTCGTATGGGAACACTTAGGCACATGGGCACTATTTTGGCGCATGGCTAACACAAGCGTCTGGGCAACTTTCTAGGTGCATGGGTACTATGCAGACGCATGGGCCTGACTTAGGCGCATGGGCACTTAGGCGTTTGGGCAGTTGGGTGCATGGGAACACTTAGGCGCCTGGGCGATATTCTAGGCGTATGGGCACTACTGGGGCGCATGAACCCTAGGCGCATGAACCCTAGGCGCATGAGCACTTAGGCGCATGACCAACTGTTTTCATCATAAATTATTTTCTAGACCCCAAATCAGTTTATAACCAGATTTTTGCCTAATTTCTAGCATACTAAGCATCATAAACAAGCATAAATCATGAACATAATCAAAATCATTCCTGAACATACACCCACCCAACAGGGCGCATACACATACATACGGGTTCACACCAACATTTTTATAAAAACGTTACAACATGCATTTTCAGCCCCAAAACAAGTTAAAACATTTAAAAACATAAATCTAGAACTCACCTCTTCCAACTTTCGAGTAAGACTTCTTCAAACCCAATTGCTTATGAGTTCAGACACCTAAGAACACCAAAAACACACAACCGAACACATACAACCACATAAGCACATACCCGAGGATGAAAATCAGCCAAGAACAACAAAACACAAGAAAACTAACCTTGATTCAGCTTCTTCTTCTTCTCTCTAAAACCGAGAGAATTCAGCTTCTTTCTCTTTTTAAAAACCAATGTAAAGTTGATAGACCATGGGTGTGGGCAGCCACACCTACTTTTATACAAAATATAATAAATCTTTGTCCCATATACAACTTTAACCCCTCAACTTGGGTTATTTTCCTTTTCTTTCTTTTTCTTTACTTTTCTCTTCTTTTAAATTTCCGGGTGTTACAATAGAGGACTTGTCATCAATAATAAGGCAAGACTAGTTGTTCAAGGGTACACACAAGAAGAAGGATTGACTACACAGATGTTTTTGCTCCTATAGCAAGACCTAAAATTGTTGGATATTCCTTGTTTTTGCTACATCCAAGGATTTTAAGGTCTACCAACTTGATGTCAAGTGTGCCTTCTTATTTGATGTGATAGATAAGGAAGTGTATGTCAAACAACCACCAGACTTTCAAGACCTAGATCATCCGGATTATATCTGCAAGCTTGACAAAGCTCTCTATAGGTTGCATCAAGCTCCAAGGAAGTGGTATGAGAGACTGTCCATAGTATCTTGTTCAACATGATTACAAGAGGGGTACTATTGAAGGCACACTCTTCGTTAAAGAAACATGAAATGAATTGATGTTGGTTCAAGTTTATGTAGATGACATCATCTTTGGGTGAACTAATCCAAAGCTTTGCAAAGACTTTGAGAAGCTAATGAAGAATAGATCTGAAATGAGTGTCCTGGGGGAACTCAGTTTCTTACTAGGTATTCAAGTGAAGCAGGTTGATAATGGCATTCATAAACAAGTCAAAGTATGTGCAAAACATACTTACTAGATTTCATCTTACTGAGTGTAAGGATGCAAAGACACCCATAGCTAGAAACCACTCTCTAGGACCTGATCTTGAGGGGGACTGTGTTGATAAACATCTCTATAGGGCTATGATAAGGTCTCTTATGTACCTCATAGCTAGCAAGATTGGTATCATGTTTGCCACATCCATATGTGCAAGATATCAAGCCAACCCCAAGATGTCACACCCGGTCCCAAAATGTTAGAGCTCATTGCTCAAGGTGACAACTTAGTAGCACCAACCAATATTGAACCCATACCTTCTACCTTTGAACCACCCTCACAACCACAAATAACCATCACCTATATCAGAAAATCCAAATGAACCCCTACTCAGTCTACTCAGATTAAGCAGGCCCCCATACAACCATCCATGCAGGAGGAAGTGGAAACAAAAGCTCTCACTTCCCCTGAGTAGCAGCCCACTCCCTTACTTCATTGATCAGTATTGAGGTTCCTCATGCTTAGCCTGATGAGCTCATTGCCCAAGCCTTAAGCCATCACTCCGAGTCTCAAAACTCAAGTGAACAACCTTTAGGGGAAAGATACCATCCCCAGCCATTAGATTTAAACCAACCCATCCATGACCTTTAATTCTATGATGATGAGGATATAGGTTTTAGTTAGTACCATGAGTCTCTTTTCTCCTCCCCTGCTCAAGGAGAGATGAGTGATCCTATATCACCCATTGCTAGCCCATATTTTATCCACCCCTAACTAAGGTGGACCTTTCTTAACATGTTCAGGAAGTCCATATGGAAGAGGCTCTCGCTTTTGCAAGTGATTACATTATCAAGACCTCAACCATGGTAACCCAACCAATTGATGCTTCTCTTGAAGCTTTTATGGTACAGGGGAAATCTAGCAGCCAAGAACCCCAAGCTGGGGGTGAGAAAGAAGACTTTGGTCCTATTCCCTCACCCCCATGATTCTTCTACAACTAAAGGTGCAAAAACTATAAAAAACATGCATCTATTTACTTTCAAAGGTAAGTTACTTGGAATCTCAGGTGGCAACCTTACAAAGATAAGTCATTGATCAGCAACTTGAGATCATCAATCTCAAGGGAAAGTTAGCTGGGAGACCTGTCTTGCAAACTCAACCATGTCCATAAGAACCTGATTTTATGGTGGATCTAACCCTTTGCTCCCCTATGCAAAAAGGGATGAAAGTCCACCTACAATCACAAAACCTGGGAGATCTGCCCAGAGTATGGACGTAGAGGATTCACCACCCTTACTTGTAATTATCCATACTCAATAACCTCCTCAGGCCCATATTGATGTGGATGCCCTGATTTAGGGCATACCAAGTTCTATGTCTACCCCATCCTATCCTGCTGAAAATCTAATAGTAGGATGGAGGTATGATACTTATAGAAGAGCCTTGGTACTCTCTAGATCTTAGGGCAACAAGAAGTCTTCAACTTTCAAACCCTGAGCTACTATAAGAGCTTTTCTCTAGTTGATCTGCCACTTGTCAATCCAAGTCAAACAAGGCAAGTTGAAAGATTAGCCGAGAGAATTCAAGATAGGGTGCTTGAAGAGTTCAAAAAAAGATTCAAATTATATAGATAGAGGCTAGCAGGCAAGACTGTTAGTCAACTGGATACTGAGGCAGACCCTAAGATTAGCTTCGAAGGGGAAACCTTGGTTGAAGGCCCAGTAGTTGAACCTGTGAACCTTGAGACAGAAACTGCTTCAGCATTAAGTACCCTCAGTGAGGCACCAGCTGGTGAAGGTGTCTCACAACCTCTGTCTGGCCTAAGCTCAAGTGCTACAACAAGCAATAAAGGACAAAGCTCTCTCCAGCCTGAGTCACACAGACCAGTGACTGATAAAGGAAAAAGGAAAATGACCTCTAAGGAGATTGAGGAGGAGAAAGAGAGAGAGAGAGAGAGAGGAAGAGGAAGGCAAGGGGAGAGAGTTCAAGTCCCCTGGCTTTATAGAAGCTGCAATCAGGGTTGCCCCCAGGCCAAACACTCAGGAAGATGAGTTGAGGGCAACCAGATTGAAGTATCTAGGGTCTAGGAACTAGAATATAGATGAAATCATCTCTCTTCCCCTAGAAGAACTCAATGAACTGGCTGATATTAAGGTGTCAAACGAGAGGAAGGAAGCTGAGGCTGTAGAGTTGCTCCTCAAAATCAAAGAAGAAAGAAAAAGAAAAAGATTATACAAAGCTCTTACCCTCTCCCCAGTTCAAGAAAGCCCTGAGGCAGAGGCTGTGGCAACTGAACAAGAAACTCAAGTAGGTAGGGAACAAGATAGACAAAACATGATAACCTACCTGAGTGCCACAGGCCTATATCAGGCAGCAGACCTACTTCCCTTGTCCTATGAGTATATAGAATTTGAATACCTCAAGTAGCTTGAGCAAGAAGTGTTGAAAGAACAAAAAGCTACTAAGAGTAAGATGAGGGAAGAGGCTACAAAGTCAAGAGCCATCATCCGAGCAAATCAGAAGAAGTCTGCTGACAGACAAAAGATGGTGAGCTTCTTGAAGCTGTGTGGGTTCTCCGGAAGGAGACTTGGTCCAATGTCTCTATTGAGTTGAAATGCATTTGAGTGATCAAGCAGAAGATCAAGAACGGTGAGCTAGTTGAAATGTATTCTCCGCTAACTCAGGCTACACCAGAAGCTAAGGTCAAGGTTGAACCACAAGAGACAACTCAACCAGGACCTAGTGCTGCATCTCAGCAAGCTTCATATTCTGACCCACAACAGGGTCATGATCCCTCTTCTTCTGAATCTGTGAATGAAAAGGACCCAACTAAGAAGGACAAAGAAGAACCATCTGGTACTCAAGGCCAACCTTCTCAGTTAAAGTATAAAAAGAGGAAGAGGATGGCCATCAGAAGGGACAAGAAGAAGAAGTCCAAGACATCCACCTCTACACATCAGGATAAGTCAGAACATCTTGAGGGTGATCAAAAAGATGCTGCTCAACCAACTCCATTTATTTTAGAGCCTCTTAATGCTAAGAGACCTATCTTGTCTTAGGCATTTGCTACTAATCCAGACACATAGTATGCCATTAGAGATCAAGGGGGTCAAGATGTGTATTTCTAGCAAAACATACTTGACCTTCCTCTGCATTATCTCTATGACATGAGAAGGTACTTTGAAAGCCAAGGAATCCTGATGAAATGATGATGAAGGGAATGGTCTTGATTCTGATGAGGACTGTCAACAGATGAAGATCAAGATTCAAAGTTCTCCTTTAGTTTTGGTAGCATTAGCCTACTGGGAGTTTGTAAGGATTACACTTAGAGGTAGATGCAACTAAATAGCTCTCAGCATATACATCTGAAGTACAAGAAAGTTACTTTGGATGATTTGATATAAATCAAGGAATTTCACTAAGTATCAAATCTTCTGAAGCCAAAAGACCAAATCTTTCGAAGCCAAAGATGAAGTCTTTCGAAGCTTCAAGACAAAGTCTTCCGAAGCCAAGGGACTGTTTTCTTCTGAAGACAGAGAAGACATGCTTTCTCTGACTTACTTTTGATAAAGGCTGAACCATTTTTTGCTGCCACTTCTGAAGACTCACCGACTTACATAAGTTGGTGAAAAGTTCTTACTTTGGTCAACTATATATTAAAGTCTTAGAGTCTGTAACTTTCTACTTTTGTATTTTTATCCTTTTTGGATTAGCTAAGGATGTGAGCTATGGCATGTCATAGTCACTAGTCAAAAGGCAATCTGCCTTTTGACTTTACATTGATCTTGTTGTCTAGATTAGTGTTTTCAACTGGCTTTCAAAGTATGCCAGCTGTAGGATGTAGTATAAAGTATCTCATGTACTTGTCATTTGATTTAAGATTTGTATAAAAGAGAACTTGAGAGCAATCTACAACATTCTTGAAAACCAAATTATCTTGTTCTTGTTATGTTCTTTACTTGTGTTCTTTGTTTCAATATAAGCCGGTTCCTTATTTGATCTGCTAAGTGTTCTAAGTCTCTCCTAACGCTGTGAAACTGTTACATTGACCCCCTTCACCGGTCCTGCAAAAAGACATTGGGTGTTGGCTATACTTCACATGAAAACAACTACCTTTATTATCTTGATTCTCTTCAGGTTACAACAACTAATTCACAGTTGAGGCAAGCTATTAATGTGTAAGTGATACAAATAGTGGTAGGGTAATGCTTTTGTACGTTGAATTTGGTTTATGATATATTGTTTAATTTTTGTAGGGCAAATGAACTTGTACAATGCAATGGGATCTAACAAGAGGGTTAAACTTAACTGGGTTAATGTTAGGGTGAGTATTTAATTCTTTACTAGAATTATAGATTTAACTTTATTATCTAGATCAAAGTTACAATGATAATTTATTATGCAACTATGTAGTGTCCGTGTCAGCTTGAAAATACTAAATATGGGTACTATTGTTGAGGTTCATGAAAAGATAGTTGATGAGGAGTTGAAGTACTACTCAATGACAATGTATGTATAACATCAATGTTGAGATTTCTTTTATGGTAATTTCAGGTTCTTGTATTGCCAATTCATTTTCTATAGTGTTTTTAAGTTGATCTTTATGTTGGCTTCACACAATGGTAATTTTGACCCAAGTGTATAAGTTTGGTTTGGTTCGGGCATTTAATATGAACTAAGAAGTTGATTTGGGTTAGGCTATATTCATAAGGGTAAGAATAGCCAAATGGGTCAGGATGGGTCGACCCTTTTGATCTTATACTTAACTTTGGTTCTTGATTGCATAAATTGGCACCTTTATGCACATTTGAATCTTAAATTGTTTTAATTTCAAATTGATGCATATGTTTAATGACATTTGAATCTTTAATTTTATATGATTCTATGTTTTTCTAATTTTCAGGTTGGGGGAAGAAAAGATAAGTACACTGATGCTGAGATTGATGAAATCCGTGAAGAACGGTCGTCTTTTGTTGCAAACTTTATTTTTTGTTGAAATTTTGTATCAAACTTAGAATTGAATGTCTTAAACTTGAAAATGTTACGTATTTTTTATTAAATATTATATGGGACAATGTTGTATTGTAATATATGTAGTTTATTTTGTATTATGTTATAAAACAACTATAACAGACACTTGAATAGGTAGTTGTAGTTTTAAAATCGTCACATGTGAAAATTTAAAAACAATGACATGCATTTACGGCACACAAATGCATGTCATTTTAATTTTATGACAGAAAAATCCTTGACATGCATTGCATGTAATAAATGTGTGTCAAGAATGCGTGTTATAAACAGATGAGACACAAATGCATGTCATCTCCATTTATGACAGGGGCTTACTTGACATATTTTTGCGTGTCATCTATACCCCTTTATGACACGCATTACATGTCATTAAATGTATGTTTTCTAGTAGTGCCGCCTACGAAAGTTTGTCGAAACGTGCTCCTCGATCAAGGGTAATTTTATATTGGTTGCACACCCAAAACGGAGTCTTCTAGCCTAAGTTATAGATATTTTAGTGAAGCCCCATTGGACAAACGATCATGAGCTTCTCAAAATAAGATAACTGGCTACTCCACACTTAGGCCCGCACTAGAAAATATTAGTTAAAATCCTTTTCATTCAACTGTTCATCTTGATTTCATTATTATCGTGATCTGATTAAACTAGCCTATCAGGGTAAGACTGTATATATCTGACCCCTCCCCGACCCCTACGGAAAGCGGAAGCTAAGTCAAACATCATGTACAATTTTATATATTTATAAAATTCAAGATCAGATGATCACAAATTATTTATGTATTTACTGTATGTTAAATAACATCTCATTTACATTTAAGTGTTATCATTAATACATAGAACACCATAACATTAATACAACTTTTTGTTTGTATATTATATACGTTCAGACCAACTCAAATATATATGCATGTATTCTAATCAGGGATCTTGACCTGAACTTGTTCGAGAGTGGTAACTTGTTCTTCATCTTCTTCAATTCTGATTATATTATCTTTACGTCTAAGAGAAATTTCTGACACCATAATCGCGGCTATGGTCACAACCCCCATGAATATAAACAATCCGATAAAAGATTGAACATCAAGACTCTGTGGACTACCTTGATTAGGTTGTGATTTATGATCAGATGACCCAAGATACTTGCTCTTCATTTTGGTCATTATTTCGCTTTCAGTGACGTTTATAACCGCCCTAGAAAAGACCTCTAATAGTTCAGATCCAATAGGTAACGCCTGGAAAATAAACAAATGAAGTTAGGGAATATATTTTTTTATAAGTGTTTAGGAAAATGAATGATGGGTTTCCTTGCAATCTTTTCTTTTTCAAGAATGTAACATGATTATATGGTTATATATCAGTTCAGTCTAATGCATTTTTACATTTCCGCAACAGAGTAAAATACTTGTATTATTTTTGTTACTTGCATAAACCATCTCTGTATGCATTAGCTCAGTACTTATAAATCTATTTTCAGCTGTGCTAGAATAAAGAATGCATGGTTAATTATTAGTGTTAGTTGGATCAGATGATCAAAAGATAGATAGTTTAGTTTAGTTTGGTTCAAGATAGTTTTCTATTAGACTTTTTTAGAATGACAGTTAATCTACTCGATCCACTTCATGCCACTTGAACCCTTAACCTCTACTATATATAAAGGTAATGGATCTTACTACTTGAATAGTCACTTAATTTGAGACAAAATTAGATTAGATAGTTTAGTTTTGTATTTTTTCAAGTTGCACAAGTAATACACTCTCCAAAACTTTGGATAGTTACAGAATTTAAAAAGAAAAGCCAAGCATCAAGAGAGTGAGAAAGAAAGAAGAAGACACTAACAAATGCAATTCCAGCTTCTGGCTGTATAGGTCCAACTTTAGTGTATTTAGACCCATACTTAGCAAGGAAGAGATCGATATACGGGAGCTGATCAATAATAGCATTTACGCTACCATTTGACAAAGCTTCTTTATATTCTTCATAGCCGTTGAGAGGCTGTAGATTCTTTCCCCAACAATCATATGTTTCATTTTTAAGATCCTTTATGAATGAACCACTTGGATATCCAACATTTTCATAACATGAAAATACGGGACGTAGTTGATCTAGTGTCAACCATGACGACAATGTTGCAGTAAAAATCTGAAGTACAATGAATATCATAGATAACCATGTAACAAGCACAACTTTGGAGCACCTGTTAAGTATTTTTCCTGCAAAAGCATTTTACAAATTATATATCATGTATGTTTCCTCTTAATTCTTTAATAAAGAGGTGTAACCATATGGTATATATAGAATATATACATGGAGTATTTACAAGACATAAAACTAAGTAATATCTTGAACTAAGTACCTTCATGGAAGAAGAATGTTGAAATAGGAAACCACACAACCATTATGAGTTGCTTATAGAGTGGGCACACAAATTTGGGGTTGCCAACGCGGTATTCTAAAACTGCAAGCGCGATTCCAGTGAACATACAGACGCAAACTAATGTGATCCACAATCTAGTACTAAATGGTTTTACGAATGTCCAGAGTGTTTGGTTCCATTCATGTGTTGCATGCACAAGCATATAAATTTCAGCACTAAGATAGGGAATTGTAAAAGAAACGTATTGAGCACGATTGCCCCGTATAGTCACATCTCCTGCCACAGCCTCGCAACTCTACAAGATCAAAAACTAAGAAATACTTTAGTTAAAATGATAAAAAAACATCACATTACATTGTTAAGACATAAGTACCTGCCTCTGATACCATAAAATTAATTTACGTTTATCTCTCAAATATACAAAAACAAACGGGTAACTGTTTATTATAAAACCTTAAGTACAATATCTATTAATATATATGTACCTGGCCTTCAATGTGTCGCAGAAGTTGATCATAGGTACCGTTCATCTCGCCGTTTTCATTGATGAAAGGTTTGAATACAGGCTGAACATTGAAGGGTAGTAACTGTATGGCATAACAAAATATGGCTATGGAGAATCCACCTTTAACTTCATTATGTTCATTGACATTAACAAACTCAGTGAAACCTGGTTTCTTTGGCACCCAAACAACTAATGTAGGACATGGACTTTTTTCTTCCTTGTTCAAGTTCCAGTTTGAACCTATAATATCTTGCATATGCAATCATACATCAGAATAACCGAAAATGAATGTCAATTAAGAAAAACAAAAAAATGGTAATAGTCTAAACAAATACCAGAGTCAAAATGGCACTATAAGTGATCAACTAAAACATTTCTAACATGAAATTTTATATTTAATACATGATGAAGTCTTATATTTTTTTTTCTAACTTCGGTCTTCATCCTCTTTTTAAATACCCATCAAGATGTATTTGAATAAAGTCTTCTCAAGACTAATGCACTTCGTTACGTGGTTCGCTTCATCCCTTTTGGTCGACCATTTCATCTTTTTAATATGTTCTTCATCTTGAAGAACAAACAAAACTGAAAATAAATATAACAATTAAACCTATTCATATGGCAAAAATACAGATATTTATAAGCTGTCAAATTGGCGAACGTGAAGTTTTTCAGTTAAGGTTATACTAATTTTTAAAGAGACATTCGAGAGGTTGAAGTTATATATTGTTCCTTCTAATTATTATAATTAAGGGCACAAATTGTCACAAGCATGAGCTATAACTTAAAGTTGTTGTCCCGAATATAACCCGTTTTTTGCTGGATAATTGTAAGAGCATACCTGCACATAGATCTACATGGGTGGATTTGTTTATGATTGAGGCTTTCACAGAATCAACCATGCAATAAACACAAAGCAAAGTGAAACAGAACACCAAAGAAACAATACGGCCTTTGTACTCCATAATATAACCATGCATCTAGCAGCATCAATGGAATAATATGTTACTAGCTTGTATATAAAGTTTGCCGTTTCAGTATATATTATATGAATTCTTCGGCCTTCATAAAGAAACTTATATATAGAGTTTGAGTGGCGAACCTTGAAATTATTGACTACTTGAAAATATTGAAAAATGGTTTTTTACATGCATGCCAATCAACGCATGGTTCTTTAGTAGCAAATTCCAATGTCCAAACTCATGCAGCTTTCAATAATTAAATTTTTTTTCCTTCTTGATTCATCTTCTTTTATCCTAGAAAATTATCTCCTTTATAATCGGAAGGGAGACTTTGGACCGGTTCAATTGTAATATTTTAATAATAAATTAAGTTAGTGATCCGTGTACTACATAAGTTGAATAGGAGATGTATAAAATTACTCATTTAATTTCTTATAATTTAAAAAATCATTAACATATTAGATCATATGATATGTAAACTTAAAAAATTAAGTTGTGATTATTAAAAAATTAAATTCTCGACTATTAGAATATTGTTTTTATATTAAATAAGTTTTTATGAAAAATATTAACAAATTAGTAAAGTTTGACTTAATTGATTTTTATTTATATTTTTTAGAATAAAAAATGAAAATTAAGATTAAGTTTGTGAAATTTGACATAATTTATTTTTGTTTAAAATAATAGGTTTTGTGATAACACGTGAACAAATATTAGGTGGACATTCTAGGAAAAAACGATATGGCACCCTAGTTAGTCTTTTATTTACGGAGAATTACATATTTCCCCTAATATTTATGTTTAATAAATCGGATATGTGTAATCAAACTTTTAGTTTGAGTATATATATAATTAACTAAGTTTTATAGGGGATATATGTAATTAAACTTTTAAGTTGGGTATATATGTAATTAATAAAGTTTATATATATATATATATGTAATTCTCCTTTTTATTTATATGCATAGATTGATTTATCTATGTAGTATATTATGTTACGAGGTTAAAAGCGTATGTATTACATGTTAGGGGTAGAAAGCCTACAGTGGGCTTCTTAGGGGTAGAAACATCCATTGTCCAAAAAATATTAGAGCTCATTGCTTAAGGTGACAATCTAGTAGAACCAACTAGTGTTGAACTGACACCTTCTAGTTCTTAACAACCCATCAGCCACAAATAACCATAACCTACAAAAGAAAATCCAAACAAACCCCTACACTAGTTACTCAGCTTGTGCAGGCCTCCATATCACCACCCATGCATGAGGAAGTGAACACTGGAGCTCCTACTTTCCCTGAGGAGCAAAGCACTCCCATCTCACCAATGACTAGTGCTGAGGTTCCTCATGCTCATCCTGATGAGCTCATAACCCTAACAGCCTTAAGCCTTCACTCAGAGTCTCAAAACTCTAGTGAACAACCTTCAGAGGAAAGTTACCATCCCCAGTCTCTAGATCTAAACCAACCCATTCCTAACCTACATCATGTTTCTCCCATGTCTAGCCTACATCATACACCCACTACTGAAGTGGATCTTCTTGAACAT
Source organism: Flaveria ramosissima (assembly GCA_025215565.1). NCBI lineage: Eukaryota > Viridiplantae > Streptophyta > Magnoliopsida > Asterales > Asteraceae > Flaveria > Flaveria ramosissima. The sequence goes on along the minus strand of CM046036.1, from coordinate 60,363,069 downwards.
GTTCAGGATATCTATATGGAAGAGGCTTTCAATTCAGCAAGTGACTATATAATTAAGACCTCAACCATAGCAATCCAGCCTCTTAAAACTTCACCTGAAGCTGTCATGGTGTAGGGGAAATGCAGCAGCCAAGAACAAAGTGCTGGTGATGAGGAAGAAGACCTTGGTCCTATTCTCTCATCCCCCGTGATTTATGATGAAGATAAGGGGAATATGAAATTAAAGATGCAAAAACTATCTTAAACCTGCACCTATTTAGTTTCCAAGGTTGGTGACCTGGAATCTCAGATGACTACCTTGCAAAGGAGGGTCCATGATCAGGCACTTGAGATTTTTGACCTCAAGAAAAACTAGCTGGGAGACCTCTTAAAAGAACTCAACTAGGTCCACAAGAACCTGTGGATGTGGTGAACCTAACCTCCAGCTCACCTATGCAATAGTGTGATGCTTCCAAAAAAAGGGGAGAAAGTCTTAGAAATCACGAACCTGATAGTTCTTCTTAGAGTATGGACATTGAGGATTCACCACCCTCACTTGCAATTGTCCATACTCAGCAACCACCTCAAGTTTAAATTGATATGGACTCACTCATACAAAGTTTGTTTGAGGAGGGAATTCCAAGGGCTATGACTACTCCACTCTTAGATGCTGAGAATGAAATACTAGGGTGGAGGTATGATGCTGACATGAGAGCCATGATACTGCATAGACTTCAAGGGCATCAAGAGGTCTTTAATTTTCAGACCCTAAAGTCCTATGACAGTCTTCCTCTAGTCCACATGTCACTTGGCAACCCAAGTCAAAACAGACAAGCTGGCAGACTAGCTGAGAGGATTCAAGACAGGATTGTTGAAGAGTTTAGACAAAGAAGAAGACAAAGGCTATCAAGCAATGTCATTGTTCAACTGGATATTAAGGTAGACCTTAAGATTAGCTTCCAAGAGGAAACCTTGACTGAAGGCCTAGTGATGGACCATGTGAACCTTGTCACAGGAACTACTTCAACATCCTCTACCCTCAGCGAGGCACCAGTTGGTGAAGGTGCTTGACAACCTCTCTCTGGCCGAAGATTGACCGCTGAACCAAGCAATAAAGGCCAAATCTCTCTCCACCCTGAGTCACCAAGGCCTATGAGTGACAAAGGGAAATGGAAATTGAATCCTGAGGAGATTGAGGAGGAGGAAAGCGAGAGGATAGGTTATCATGTTCTATCAATCTTGTTCCCTACCTACCTAAGGTTGTTGCTCAATAGCCACAACCTCTTTCTCAGGGCTTTCTTGAACTTGGGAGAGAGTAGGAGCTTTGTAGAGTCTTTTTCTTCTCCTTTCTTCTTAGATTTTGAGGAGCAATTCTGCACCCTTAGCCTCTTTTCTCTCCTTTGACAACTGAGTGTCAGCGAGTTCATTCAACTCTTCTAAGGGAAGAGAGATGAGTTCATCTATATTGTAATTTCTTGTCCCCAAATAGTTCAATTTAGCTGCCCTTAACTCATCATCTTGAGTGTTTGTCCTGGGGGCAACCCGGATTGCAGCTTCCATGAAGCTTGGGGTCTCACTTGAACTTGGTGAGCTTCTTGAAGCTGTATGGATTCTTCGGAAGGAGACTTGGTCCAATTTCTCTATCCACCATGGATGAGCATATTAGAGTGATCAAACAGAAGATCAAAAGAGGTGAGCTTGTTGACTAGCATTGTCCACCAAGTCAGACTGCACCTGAAGTTGAGGTTAAGGTTGAACCACACGAGACAACACAACCT